>JAWMAR010002444.1:130000-134074 GCA_036785375.1 Leucoraja ocellata
CCCGGCCTGAAGTACCTGACAGAGAGAAGACAGAGCGAGGAGTCAGGCCGCCGTTGAGCGATTAAACCATCCGCAGATGTTCTAGCAGTCGATGGTGGCCAGTGCCGTCTTCTTCGCTGCCGTGTGCCGGGGCAGCAGGGCGAAGGCTGCGGACACCAACGGGATCAACAAACTCATCAGGAAGGCTGGCTCCGTCCTGGGGCAGAGTTGCAGTTGGATTCACGGGAGGTTGGTCTTGGAGGGGAGGATGCTCCTCAAACTGTGGAGCATCCTGGACAATACAGCTCACCCACCCCCTCCATGACACACTGGACAACCTAAGGAGCACCTTCAGCAACAGACTGGTTCCACCAGGATGCAGCACAGAACGCCACAGGAGATCCTTCTTCCCTGTGGCTATCAAACTGTACATCTCCTCCCCTTCTGCCCTGGGGTAGACTCAGACTGACCCCCCCCCCCCCCCCCCCCCCCCCACACACAAATCTTTGCACATCCCCAATCCTTTCCACTCGTCATTTTAATTTCACGTTTCATGTATTTTGTGTTTTTTATGGCCGTTGGGCCGATCAATTTCCCTCCTGGGATTAATAAAGTTCTGTCGTATCGTATCTTACAGTATACCGTCACCTAAATCTAGCACCAACATTTACCTTGCACTAAACGTTACCATGATGCGAGGCACAAAAAAGCGGGTCACAGTGTCTCTGGAGATGAGGAATGGGTGACGTTTCGGGGCGAGACTCTTCTTCAGACTGAGAGTCGGGGGGAAGAGGGAAACGAGAGGTATCGACGGTGATGTAGAGAGAGATATAGAACAAATGAATGAAGGATATGCAAAAAGGTAACTAGTATCATATATCCCTTATCCTGTATCTGTACACTGTGGACGGCTCGATTGTAATCATGTCTTGTCTTTCCGCCAGTTGGGCAGCACGCAACCAACCTTGTCACTGAGCCTCGGCACACGTGACAACAAACTAAACTCAACTAATCATTCCCTCCAGAGACAAAACAAAAATGCTGGAGAAACTCAGCGGTAAGGCAGCATATAAGACCGGGGAGGTACAGGGTCTTGGTGAGACCACACCTGGAGTATTGGTCTCCTAATCTGAGGAAAGACGTTCTTGCCATAGAGGGAGTACAGAGAAGGTTCACCAGACTGATTCCTGGGATGGCAGGACTTTCATATGAAGTAAGACTGGATAGACTTGGCTTGTACTCGCTAGAAGATTGAGGGGGGATCTTATAGAGACTTACAAAATTCTTAAGGGGTTGGACAGGCAAGATACCGGAAGTTTGTTCCCGCTGTTGGGGAAGTCCAGAAAAAGGGGTCACAGTTTAAGGATAAGGGGGATGTCTTTTAGGGCCGAGATGAGAAGAACTTTTTTCACACAGAGAGTGGTGAATCTCTGGAACTCTCTGCCACAGAGGGTAGTTGAGGCCAGTTCATTGGCTATATTTAAGAGGGAGTTAGATGTGGCTCTTGTGGCTAAGGGGATCAGGGGGTATGGAGAGAAGGCAGGTACGGGATACTGAGTTGGATGATCATCCATGATCATATTTGTAGATGGTTTATGCATGCAACCTATAACATAGCTACCTCAACACCACTAACCAGGCCCAGCCATATCAGTATAACTGTGATATCCTCCCACTGTTCCTCCCTTTGGTTCCAGTACGCCTGAAGACTAGATGCAGTCAGTGCTGGGACGTGTGTAACATGTGCCTTCATTAAAGACTCCGTAAAGGTTACAGTGTGTCAGACTCCACTCCTTTACAATATTGAATTACGTTGCAGGCTCGAAGGGCCGAATGGCCTACTCCTGCACCTATTTTCTATGTTTCTATCTACGGAGCGAAGGAAATAGGCAACGTTTGAGGTCGAGGCCCTCCTCCTCTCCTACTTTGAAGAAGTTCTCATCCTCTTTTCGATTTTCTATCATCTGCAGTTGCTTCTTAAACATTCCCTCCAGAGAAGTTCATGTGATAGGAACAGAATTAGGCCATTCGGCCCATTAAGTCCGCTCTGCCATTCGTTCATCCCTGATCTATCTTTCCATCTCAACCACATTCTCCTGCCTTCTCCCCATAACCCCTGACACTCGTACTAATCAAGAATCTCTGGTTTAAAAATACCCAATGACTTGGCCTCCACAGCCGTCTGTGGCAATGATTCAGACAGATTCACCACCCTCTGACTGATACTGCCTAGCCTGCTGAGTTTGTTTACTTGTGTAGGAAGGAACTGCAGTAACTCAGCGGGTCAGGCAGCATCTGTGGAGAACATGGATAGGTGACATTTAGGGTCTGGACCGCTGCTTCCCTCTAAACTCGACCGATCAACCTACAAACCCACGCCTTTGGTATGTGGGAGGAAACCGGAGCATCTGGAGGAAACCCACGTGGTCACAAGGAGAACCTGCAAACTCCACACAGACAGCATCCGAACACAGGGTCAACTGCGAGGCAGTGACTGTTCAGCTACGCCACTGTTGCAAGAATTACTCCAGCGGCTTTGTAGATTTCCTTCCCTACCTTGGGTCACAAACTACCCACCTCCCTCCCCCTTCCCTTCCCCAACCCCTCCTCCTCCCCCACATCACACTCAACTTCCCCTTCCCCCCTCCTTTCCCCTCCGCCACTCCTCTTCCTCCCCCTGCCTCCCACCTCCCCCCCTCTCCTCCCCACCCTTCTCCCCTCCTCTTTCTAACCCCTTCCTCACACACACCCCTCTCAACCTCTCCTGCCCCCCTCCTCTCCCCTTCCTCTCCTCAGCCTCCTCCCTCCTCTCCACCCTCCTCCCTTCCCCCCTCCCCTCTCCACCTTCCCTCCACCACCCCCCACAGTGACACTCACACAGTGATGTCCCGATCCGGGCAGGAGTCTCCGAAGCTTCCTCCCTGCTCCTTGAAGGTGATCAGGTTCCAGATGGCCACCACCGTGTCCTCGGGCACGTGGAAATGGAAGAGCTCGGCGCTAGTGAAGGAAGTAAAGGCGTTGAGCTTGCGGGGCGTCCTGGTGAAGTAATCGGTAACGAACAGGCAGTCTGGGGAGGGAGAGGGAGAGAGAGCAGAAGACCATGAGACATGGGCGGCAGTGTTGGCGCAGCGGGTCGAGCTGCCGCCTCATAGCGCCAGAGACCCGGTTTCCATCCTGAGCTCAGGTGCTGTGCATATTAACGTTCCCTCCGTGACCGCGTGGGTTGTCTCCGGGTGCTCCGGTTTCCCCCCCACGCTCCACAGGCGTGCAGGAGGTTTGTAGGTGAATTGGCTTCTGTAAATTGTCCCCTAGCGTGTGTAGGGTGAAACTAGTGTACACGTGATCACTGGGCGGCGCTGACTCGATGGGCCGAAGGGCCTGGGTTCTATGCTGCATCCCTCAAACAAAGCAAAGCCTATCTCAGTCATCTATGGACTGTCGGGTTATGGGGAGAAGGCAGGAGAATGGGGTTGAGAGGGAGAGTTAGATCAGCAACGAGTGAATAGCTGAGTAGACTCGATGGGCCGAATGGCTTAATTATTCTCCTAGAACAGATGAATGAATGGACTGTATCGTTTCTTTGTGTTTTCTGAATGCACTACGGAGCCTAGTTTCTCACTAGTATGGTCTTTTTTATCCTGTATTGCCAATTGCTAATTTGTGATGTGTTGGATTATTCTATATTTAATTGTGTTTTAGTGCCTGCAGCAAGAAATACTCTTGTTTTTATGCTGCCAGTTGACAAGTAAACTTGGCTCATGGCAAGGTCAAACTGGTGGGGAGGGAGGGGGGGTCAAGAGCCATCTGCCCACCCGCTCAGCCTTCAACGTGGACAACCCAAGGTCTGACAATCCCCGTCAGAGCAAGCGGAACACACCCGGAGCCCTTCCGCCCATCAGTAAGCTGCCTGCCAGCCCGTTCCCGCAGTGTCGCAAACCGAGGGTGTGGGGCGATGGACTATACTCTGTGTAGGTCCGTCCAGTGTCAGGTTATGGGGAGTGAAATGGGAACATATAGTTAGAGGGAGAAGGTGAAAGAGAGGGGAGAGAGAGAGAGAGAGAGAGAGAGGGAGCGAGAGAGGGAGAAAAAAGAGGG
>JAWMAR010002445.1:0-134057 GCA_036785375.1 Leucoraja ocellata
GCAGAGCCTGCCGCCCCTGCCAGGTCGGCGATTCCACCCCGCCCCTCCGAGACCTGACGAGCACCCCCTGATGGGCCAGCAGTGCATTCCTGGGCCGCTGCGCGAGAAGTTCTAGCAGCGACCCCTTGATCAGGACATTCCTTTCGGAGATGTCCATAACCACTGCACGCATGACACCGTGCCTTTCCCCAACTCCAACGCACGGTTCTGGGGAGACCCCTACACTCCACCTCGAAACTCCCCTCATCACCTTCCCCCTCCCCCACCTTCACGAACACCCTCCTTTTGAAACTATAAATCCCTTTTTCCTCCGGGTCCCCCCAGGGTGCATGAGCCTAAAGCACTTAGACCGCACCTCCCCAATCTGAGACAGGTGTGGAATGAGTGTCGCATCCGGAATACATGTGGGGCAACTCCGCAGGAGAACCGGTCTCACCCTGGACACCCATGGGTCCACCTGCATATGGACCCCCCCCACTGAAATCCCCCTCTCCAACACTTTGACCACATCCTCCCGGGTCTTCAAAATCATCTCAACCTTTCCCCTCTCGAGCTCGGAAGAGACAATAGCCCCCCTACCAAGAAGGGCATTCATAGCCTTCATAATTAATCCCCTGGACATCTGGGGCCCAGTTTGAACCGAGATACCAAAACTGTCCCAGTCCAAGTCAACATGATGCTCATGTTCAGATGGCCTCGCTTCCGCTGCTGATGTCGCTATTGCGTAGCTCTTCGCCTTCGGCCGAGCCCCCGCCATCGCCATCCGGTATAGAGGCACAAACCAGCTCCCGGCACTCCAGCAGCTCAGCAGTTCAATTCCCAGGGACAGTCACAGTCAAAAGCAATCCTCAAAAAGCAAAGTCCTCCAGCCGAACGTAGAAACTCCTCCAAATTCACTCCACTGCCGATAAAAAAATCCTCGCCTTTTCTTGCTGACACCAAAAGCACCTTATCACATTTAGCCAGGCAGCCGCACTGTGCAAAATGACTTTAGGGCAGAGAATCAGTGCCAAAACCACGACAAAGACACCAAAAAAATCTCCATACCCTCGCTCTCCAGGCACTCTTGGCAGTCCGCCAAAGGCAGCCGCTCCCTCGACAATGTAGAGAAATCTCAGAGCTTTTCACACTCGTGGAGGCATTTTTACAGCACAGGAAAGTTTCAACAATCCAACAATAAGTCAAACTATGAAGCCCTACTGCCCCTGTACTTTCTCCTTTCACCTAAAAACCTTGAAAGGCCACTTAAATCCTCTCAGCCACCGGAGCTGAAGCAGACACAGCCTCTCTCTCTCTCTCTCTCTCTCTCTCTCTCTCTCTCTCTCTCTCTCTCTCTCTCTCTCTCTGGGGTGGAGGCGGGTTCTCTGGATACTTTCAAGAGAGAGCTAGATAGGGATCTTAAAAATAGCGGAGTCAGGAGATATGGGGAGATGGCAGGATCGGGGAACTGATTGTGGACAATCAGCCATGATCACATTGAATGGCGGTGCTGGCTCGAAGGGCCGAATGGCCTCCTGCACCTGTTTATTGTCTCTCTCCCTCTCTCTCTCCCCATCTCCATCTCTCTCTCTTTCCACTCCCTCTGTCTCCCCTCTCTCTCTTCCTCTCACTCCCCCTCTCTCCACCATCTCTTTCCCCCTCCTTCTCTCTCTCACATCCTCTCATCTTTCTCTCTCTCCCTTCCCCTTCTCTCCCCTCTCTTCCCCACCTCCCTCTCTCCCTCTCCTCTCTAACTCCCCTCTTTCTCCCACTATCTCTCTCCCCTCTCCACCTCATCTCCCTCTCCCTCTTTCTCTCCCCCCTCTATCTCTCTTCCCTCTCCCCCCCCCCTCTCTCTCTCTCTCCGCTCTCCCTCCCCGTCTCTCCCCTTCCCTCTATATATTCCCCCCTCTTTCTCTCTTCTCTCACCCTCTCTCTCTCTCTGTGTGTGTCTCTCTCTCCCTCTCCTCTCTAATCGCCCTCTTTCTCCCTGTCCTCCCCTCTCTCCCGCATTCTCTCTATCTATTTTTCTCTGTTCCCCTCTCTCCCCATTCTCTCTCTCTCTATTTTTCTCTCTCCCTCTGTTCCCCCCTCTCCCCATTCTCTCTCTCTCTCTCTCTCTCTCTCTCTCTCTCTCTCTCTCTCTCTCTCTCTGTCTACTTCTCTCTCCCCATCTCGCTCCCTCTCTCTCTCACCCTCTCCCCTGCCTCTCTCCCCTCACTGTCCCGGCTCTCTCTCTTTTATGGATTTAAGAGAGAGTTAGATTGGGCTCTAGGGGCTAGTGGAGTCGAGGGATATGGGGAGAAGGCAGCCACGGGTTATCGATAGGGGATGATCAGCCATGATCATGATGAATGGCCTCCTCCTGCACCTATTTTCGATGTTTCTATGTTTCTCTCTCCCCGTCATCCCTCTCCCTCTCTCCCTCCCTCTCCCTCTCTCTCCCCATATCTTCCCCCTCCCTCTCTCCCCATCCCCTCGCTTTCTCCCCCCCTCTCTCTCCAATCCCCTCTCTCTATTTATCTCATCTTCCCTCTCCCCCTCCAAGGAGGGCTCTCTCCCCTCTCTTGCCCATTCTCTCTCCCTCTTCCGATTCTCTCCATTTCAATTCAATTTCAATTTTCAATATAAAAACTTTATTGGCATGATAAAAACATTGTTATATTGCCGAAGTATAAAACATGACATACATATTTGAAATGCATAAGTATAAATACAAGTATACAGTTCATGGATAGATATGTCCCTGTATATAAACTAACAATAGGCCTATAGCCCTTTATTGATTGCTACACGTTCTTGTACCTGTAAGCAGTACAACACAATAGCAAGTTTAGCAATTCAATATTAATTTCTTAGTGTTAGTTAATGTCAATTAGTGTGTGCGTACATATGTGCATGTTGGTCATTCACCGTCTCTCGGGTTGCGGCATGCTGTAACGTATTGTACATCAAGTATTTCCTTCGCCAAGGATTATTCTTAGTTTTGATTTATCATCTAGTTCTTTAAAATCAGGGGTTGCCACACTGAGTTTGTCAAAGTATGCTTTCCTTGTTTTGTCAATTTTTTTGCATTTCTCTCTCCCCTCTCTCTCTTTCTCTCTCTCCCTCGTCCCCTCTCTCTCTCTCCCCCTCTCATTCTCTCGCTCTCCCTCTCATTCTCTCTCCCTCACTCCTTCTCTCCCCCACTCACTCCCCCTCTCCTTCTCTATTCCCCCCTCTTCCTCTCTCTCTCTCTCTTCCCCCTATCTTTCTCACTCTCTCATCTAACTCTACCTCTCTCGGTCTCTCTCCAGGTCCCTCTCTCTCTCTCGCCCTCATTCTCACCCCCTCTCTCACATTCTCTTTCCCTCTCTCTCTTGCTCGCTCACCCCCCCCTCTCCATCTCTCCCCCTCTCTCTCCATCTCTCCCCCTCTCTCCTCTCCATCTCCCCCCCTCTTTTCCTCTTCCCTCTCCCTATCTCTCTCCCCCCCTCTCACTCTACCCATTCTCTCTCCCTCTCTCTCTTTCTCTCTCTCCACCCCCCTCAATCTCCCTCCACCCTTCTCTCTCTCTCTCTCTTCTCTCTCTCTCTCTCTCTCTCTCTCTCTCTCTCTCACTCTCTCTCTCTCTCTCTCTCTCTCTTCTCTCTCTCTCTCTCCTCTCTCTCTCTCCCCATCTCTCTCTCTCTCCCTCTCCTTCTCATTCTCTCTCCCTCCCTCTTTCTCTCTCTCTCATCCTCTAACTCTCTACCTCTTGGTCTCTCCCCATCCTTCTCCCTATAAAGGGAAAGGGAGAGAGGGAGAGAGAGAGAATGAGAGAGGGGGAGACTCTCTCTCCCCCTTCGTCTGTCTCTCTCTCTCCTCCCCTCTCCCTATATCTCTCTCTCGCTCACCACGCTCTCTCCCTCTCCCGTCTGTTTCTCTCTCCCTTCTTCTCTCTCTTTCTCCCTCTCTATCTCTCTCACTCTCCCCCTCTCTCTCCCCCTCTACCTCTTTCTCTCTCTCCCAATCTCTCTCCCCCTCTCTGCCCCATCTCTCTCCCTCTCTTTCTCTTCCTCTCGGTATCTATCTATCTCCGCCCGTCTCTCTCCCTCTCCGCCTCTCTCTCTCCCTCATTCTCTCTCCCTCTCTCTTTTTCTCGCTCACCAGATCCTCATCTCCCTCTCTCTCCCTATCTCTCTCTCACTCTCTTCCTCTCTGCCCCTCTTTCTCCCCCCTCTTTCTATCTCTTTCTGATGAAATCAGCATGGGAGCACCTCAAGGCTGCGTGCTCAGCCCCCTGCTGTACTCACTCTATACTCATGACTGCTTAGCCGGTCATAGTGCGAACTCCATCATCAAGTTCGCTGACGACACCACTGTTGTGGGACATATCACTGATGGGGATGAGTCAGAATATAGAAGAGAGATCGAGCAACTGTCCATATGGTGCCAGCACAATAACCTGGCCCTCAACACCAGCAAAACCATGGAACTGATTGTGGACTTTGGAAGGAGTGGGAGGGGGACCCACAGCCCCATTTATATCAACGGTTCAATGGTTGAAAGGGTCAAGAACTTCAAATACCTGGGCGTGCACATCTCTGAAGATCTTTCCTGGGCCGAGAACACTGATGCAATTATTAAGAAAACACAATAGCGCTTCTACTTCCTGAGAAGATTACGGATAGTCGGTTTGTCAAGGAAGATTCTCTCTAACTTCTACAGGTGCACAGTAGAGAGCATGCTGACCGGTTGCATCGTGGCTTGGTTCAGCAATTTGAGCGCCCTGGAGAGGAAAAGACTACAAAAAGTAGTAAACACTGCCCAGTCCATCATCAAAGACCCACACCATCCTGGCCACACACTCATCTCCCTGCTACCTTCAGGTAGAAGGTACAGGAGCCTGAAGACTGCAACAACCAGGTTCAGGAATAGCTACTTCCCCACAGCCATCAGGCTATTAAACTTGGCTCGGACAAAACTCTGAACATTAATAGCCCATTATCTGTAATTTGCACTTTATCAGTTTATTTATTCATGTGTGTGTATATTTATATAATGGCATATGGACACACTGAACTGTTATGTATTCATGCCTACTATGTTCTATTGTGCTGAAGCAAAGTAAGAATTTCATTGTCCTATCAGGGACACATGACAATAAACTCCCTTGAATCTTGAATCTCTATTCTGATCGACAGGATAGCCGATTAGATCAGATTTGGCCGCGGAAGGACGAAGAACACGTGCAACCCACTAAAACCCACACATGGAATTTCAAATATGCATTTTAAGCTTCTACAGCTGTGGAAGAGTTTCAGTGAATGCCAAGATCCACCAGGTACTCACTGGTTTCTGAAAAGACATTTGGACAGAAATATTGACAAAGGGTTTAGAGGACTGTGGGCCAAATGAGTCCAGTTTGCCAACTTGCTTGGCAAGGCCAACTAACAACATGTTGCATGACTACAACACCAAGACTATCCTGGAGTCCCAGGGATGGACATGATTGTGCCGAGGATCTCCTGTGATTGTGCAAGTTACTGGGTCGCTGGTGGCTGTACCAGAATGTGGGAAAGGGGTGAATGGACTGCGAGGGATCCTGCAGCCAGGGCAGCTCCAGGGTAATAAGGTCATAAGTGATAGGAGCAGAATTAGGCCATTCAGCCCATCTACTCCGACATTCAATCATGGCTGATCTATCTCTCCCTCCTAACCCCAATCTCCTACCTTCTCCCCATAACCCGACACCCGGACTGCTCACGGGCAGCCGTGACCTGCGGAGGCGGAGGGCACCAGGAGGAAGAGTGAGTGTGCACGAGGATGGGACGGTCAGGGGCTCACCCGAGTGCTTTCCAGCACGTCTGGCTTCTCGGCACGAGACCAGATATCTCTGGATGACATCAAGAGGCCAACACCTGCAGAGGCAGAAAGGTTGCACTGAAGCAAGTAACATTCAAGGTATGTAGTCACCTCAGTCCACTCACTGCGTTCAGTCTGCCTGGACCTACCTGATCTCCCAGTTGCCAAACACTTTAATCACCCTTCCCATTCCCACACTTAACCTTTCTGTCCTGGGCCTCCTCTATAGTCAGAGTGAGGCCAAATGCAAATTGGAGGAATAACATCTCATATTTTGCTTGGACAGCTTAAAATCCAACAGTATGAATATTGATTTCTATAACTTCAAGTAAACCTTGCATCCCCTCTCTCTCCATCCCTCCCCCACCCATGTTGTACCAGCTTCAAAGTCGTCTTGATGAGTCTCATTGTCTGTAGACTTTCTCACCCAACAAACGGCTAACAACGGCCTGTTTCTTTTATCATTGTTACTTTTTTTGCATATCTTTCATTCATTTGTTCTATATCTCTCTACATCACTGTCTATATCTCTCATTTCCCTTTCCCCCGACTCTCAGTCTGAAGAAGGGTCTTGACCCAAAACGTCACCTATTTCTTTTCTCCAGAGATTCTGTCTGACCCGCTGAGTTACTCCAGCATTTTGGGTTTATCTTCAGTGTAAACCAGCACCTGCAGTTTGTTCCCACACATTAACCGTTGCTTTTTACCACAAATCTAATTTTGGTTCCAATGTACCATTCACCTTTGACCTTTTGACCAGCCTGCCATATGGGACCTTGCCAAAAACCTCACTGAAAACCATAGTCTCCATGGAACATGCTGCCCTTATCAATTCTTTGTCACCAACTCAAACAATTGAACCATCAGGCAGACAAGGCCTTCCTGCAAGAACTACATCCTGCCAACCTCTCCTTAACTCAACTTTACACAATAGACAATAGGTGCAGCAGTAGGCCATTCGAGCCAGCACCGCCATTCAATATGATCATGGCTGATCATCCACAATCAGTACCCTGTTCCTGCCTTCTCACCATATCCATTGACACCGCTCTCTTTAAGAACTCTATCTAACTCTCTTGAAAGCATCCAGATAATTGGCATCCACTAGCAAGAATGTCCTTCCTCAAATTTGGAGACCAAAACTGCACACAATACTTCAGGTGTGGTCTCACTAGGGCCCCGTACAACTGCAGGAAGAACTCTTTGCTCCTATACTCAACTCCTCTTGTTATGAAGGCCAACATGCCATTAGCTTTCTTCACTGTAATGTTTGAGACCACGTAAGGCCCTGTTGTGACTAGCACAAGCAAAAGGAGAACACGTCCGACATCTTGTAAGTATGATTTATTCTGCCCCACCCGGGACACTGCCCCAAGGTCACCTGCTCTCGATCACGAGGCAAAGCCCTTTATATTAAAGGGGCACAGGCATTTACATATACATCACATCTCCCCCTTTACTTTAATTACAATTCTCCCCCTTACCTTAAATTACCTTACATCCCCCCCTTCAAAGTTGGTCAAAATTAATAACTTGAACCAATGAATTTAATGTGGATAAAGTACCACAAATAACACAGTGCTCGTCATACTACAAAACTATTAAAAAAATTGCCCAACAATTTTACATAACAAGTCGAGTTGCGGGTTTTGACAATCGCCCACTTCTCGTGCAAGTCGTCTTTCCAACTTGTTCTGTGTCGTATTTCTGTTGTGTGCGAGTGTGGCTTGGCTCGCTTTGAGCCGATTCCCCCACCACAGACCCTTGTGGTGCGGCTTGTGATAGTCCGTTTGAGTTTGGGAGACTAGCTCCTCCTGGGTGAGGGGTTCCTCCTTGTGGGAGAGTGTTCGCACTTGTCTGCTGCGTGTTGTCAGGGCATGGCTCAGCTGCTTCGTGCGCAGGTCGTATGTCCTTCCTGTTCCTGCGGAACTCTGTACCACTCGGTGTAGAGATGACGTAGCTCCGAGGGGACAGGTTTTCTCTTGCAATACGGCCACGTTGCCACTCAGTTGGTTTGGCATGAAACCATACCTGTTGTTGTTGTTCCAGGCGTGGCAGCGGCTCGATGCTTGCCTTCACATTGAAGTATGCTGCCTGTTTTTCTTGTCGGATGGCCAGTTGTGGTCCCATGGGAGGGGCATGATGAGGCAGTAAGAGTGATAGAGGCGATGGCAATTTGCTTCTTAACAGTCTACTGTTCAGTAACTGTGAGGGGGCATAGCCGCCTGTCCCATCAAGTGGGGTGTTGCGGTATTCGAGGATGGCGTACATCGGGTCACGGCCGCTGCGTTTGGCTTTCCTCATGATACCTTTTATAGTTTGCACACAGCGCTCTATCTGCCCGTTGCTCTGTGGATATATGGGACTTGAGGTGACACGGGCAAATTCGCAGTCATCCTGGAACCTATGAAATTCAGCACAGACAAATTGTCTCGCGTTGTCAGTCATCACCAAGTCAGGAATGCCATTCCGGGCAAACATGCCCTTCATCTCACGTATCACCGAATGTGACGTCATGTCTATCAGTTGCGCTATTTCTGGGTACTTGGAGTAATAGTCCACTACAAGCAAATGGTCGACTCCATCCAGATGGAAGATGTCTACGCCGACCTTAGACCAAGGTCTGCTGGGGATGAAGTGTGGTTGGAGCGGCTCGCTTGCTTGTGCTTTCCTTGTCGCCTGGCATATCGAGCAATTTCCCACAGTGTCCTCAATCTGTGCGTTCATTCCTGGCCACGCAAATAAATTGCGGGCTCGTTGTTTCAGTTTCACTACTCCCAGATGTGATTCATGTAGCGCGTTCAGCATCTGCCTCCGCATGCTTTGGGGGACTACGATTCGGTTTTCCCTCAAGACTAATCCGTCAACTTCAACCAGCTCGTCATGGTATGTATGAAACGGAGTCAAGTCCGAGGGCAGATCACGCCTGTTACTAGGCCAACCCTTCCTTATACACTCACACAACAGTGTTAGGGTTCGATCTTTCTTTGTTTCAGCCTTGAACTGCGCAAGGCGCTCGTCTGACATGTGTAGGATGGCTTCTACAGCATGTATCACGTTCGGCAGTGCGGTGTACTCTTCCACAGGTGTGTTTGCACTGGGCAGCCGGCTCAGGGCATCGGGGACAAACATTTCACGTCCCGGCTTCCACCGTATTTCCAGGTCGTACCGTAGCAGGTGCATTCGCATGCGTTGGAGTCTGGGGCTTAATTTGTGTAGTGGCTTGGCGAGCAAGCCTACTAATGGCTTGTGGTCAGTAAGAATTACTGTGCACTGACCAACAATGAAGTCATGAAACTTTCTGCATGCATACAGTATGGAGCACAGCTCCTTCTCTATAGTTGCATAGTTGCGCTCGGCCGCGTTCACACGTCGTGATGCGTATGCAACAGGTCTCTCGTCTTGCATCAGGACCGCTCCAAATCCGCTGTTGGAAGCATCTGTGGCAATTGACACGGGCGCATTCACATCGTGCAATTTGAGTATGGGTGGTGAAGTGAGAAGACATTTCAGCTTGTCTACTGCATGTCTGTGCTTCTGCTCAAAATGCCACGCTATTCCCTTTTCTGTTAGCTGTCTAAGTGGGGCGGTGATCTCTGAGAGGTTCGGAATAAACTTAGCCATGTATGTCACCATCCCCAAGAACGTTTGCACTTCAGCCTTGTTTGTCGGGTATGGCATTTGTAGCATGTTGCTGACACGAGATGGGCTTGGTGACACGCCTGCTTGCGAGATGACATGTCCCACATATTCAATCTCATTTGAGCGCATTACCGACTTTCGGGGATTGAGCTTTAGGCCGGATTCTTTCACCCGTTTGAGTAGGGCTTTCACCCTTGCGTCATGTTGTGCTGCGTTCACACCCCAAACGAGAATGTCGTCGACAACTATCTCCACCCCTTGTAAATCGCCAAACTCTTCCTGCATCGCCCGCTGCCAAATCTCACTTGCGGATGAGATTCCAAATGGAAGCACGAGGTATCGGTATCTCCCAAAGGGAGTATTAAATGTGGTCAGACGCGAGCTGTCATCGCTCAGTGGGAACTGCCAGTACCCACTTGTAGCGTCAAATTTTGAGAATCATTCTGCCTTCGGCATGCAGGCTGCAATGTTCTCGAACGTCGGCATTGGGAAATGCTCCCTACGAATGGCCGCATTGAGGTCACGTGGGTCAAGGCATATGCGAACTTCACCATTAGGTTTGCTGACCACAGTCATTGAATTCACCCAATCTGTCGGTTCACTCACGGGCTTTATGACTCCCAAGCTTTCCATGCGCTCTAATTCGGCTTTGACCTTATCTCTGATCTTATAGGGGATAGTGCGTGGCGGGTTTTGCTTAGGTTGCACGTTCTCTTGCAGCACTATGTTGTACTCGTGTCTTTTTAGCCTTCCCAACCCTTGGAAAATCTCACGGTTTTCCTCAATGATCCTTGCAGTGTATGATGGGCTCGCACTCACGCTATCAACCGCCTCCTTCCGCACAAGAAGCCCTAACTTTTCACAGGTTAGTTTCCCAAATATGGGTGTCACATTCCCCCTCACTATTTGAAAGACAACCCTGTGTTCTTTCTTACCTACTTTGACGTTCCCTTTTGCCTGCCCCACGGGCTTCATTGTATGTCCAGAATAGGACCTCAGTGTCACGTTCGTCTTCAGTAAGTCAAGACCAGTCTTTCTGAACAAGTGCTCGGGCAGGATGTCCACTTGAGCTCCAGAGTCAAGTTTGAACTCAATGTTCACATTGTTGATGCTGCACATCTGTCCCCATTAACACGTCGACCCAATCACAGCATCAACCACGGCGTCAATGTAGGAGATACCAACCTCGTCGTCCACTGGCTCAGGCAGCGGTGAGGCGTTCATCTGGAACTCGACGTTGCGGACGTCACGGCTCCAGTCCGCAGCCTTTTGGCTGATTCGCCGATCATATTGTCGGGGACGTGGGCGGCTGTTGGGCGCTCTATTTAACGGGCAGTCGGGGGATCTGGAAAGATGTCCAATCTCTCCGCAGGTATAACATCTCATGTACTGAGCAGGGCAGTAGTTGCCTTTATGCGCGCGGGTGCATGACCGGCAGACGGTATCCTTACCAGAATCACGGATTTCTGTCTGTGGTTGTCTGGGTCGCGAATCCCTGCCTCGGCCCCAAGGCCAACTGGCGTTGTCCCATTTCACATAATCAACTGTCTCTTCGGTGTCGATGGCTGTTGGGGCAATCTGCTTCATCTGTTCGGCTGCTGCTTCAGCTATCAGACACACGTCACTGCATTTTTCTAGTGTTAAATCATCGCATTGTAGTAGTTTTTCCCGGAGCGGCTGGCTGGTGATGCCGCAGACAATTCTGTCTCGTAGCAATGAGTCATGGATAATGCCAAACTCACAATCTTTGGCTAAAGACTTCACTGCAGTCAGGTAGCTGGAGAAGGTCTCCCCTCGCCGCTGATTACGTGTATTAAAGACATACCTTGAGACAGTTAAGTTCTTTTTTGGATCACAGTATGTCTGAAACTTATCCTTCAGGGGTTGTATTTTGTCAGTTTCCTCCTGGGTAAACTCAAAGGTCTCATAAATCTCCTGAGCTGCCGGCCCGGCTACGTGGAGGAATGTTGCACAGCGAATATTATCTGGTTTATTTGTTAGTTCTGTTGCCGCCTCGTACAGCTGGAATGCCCTTACCCAGTCCTTATAATTCTTGGCCATGTTTCCTTGCATGGAGAGTGGTCCCGGTGGCTTGAGTCCTGCCATTCTTTTCTTTAGGTTTTTTTTTTTTTACTTTGACACCATGTAATGTTTGAGACCACGTAAGGCCCTGTTGTGACTAGCACAAGCAAAAGGAGAACACGTCCGACATCTTGTAAGTATGATTTATTCTGCCCCACTCGGGACACTTCTCCAAGGTCACCTGCTCTCGATCACGAGGCAAAGCCCTTTATATTAAAGGGGCACAGGCATTTACATATACATCACATTCACTGCCTGCTGTACCTGCACGCTTACTCTCAGTTCTAAAAGTCATTCACTTCTCAATGAATTTTATACCATTTTGAATATATTCCAATAATTTGTCCTCCACAGTTTAAGCAAACTGGCCTGCAATTACTTGGGCTCTCCCATGCTCCCCTTTAAAACAACTGTATGTTAGTAATCTAATCCTCCATATTACTCCTGCAGTGAAGAAGAATCAAAATATCACAGTCGGAACATCTATAATTTCTTCCCTGGCTCCCGTCAACATCTGGAATACATTTCATCCGAGCCTGGTGAGTTACCCATTGACCAAAATGACCGACCCTTGATGCCATCAACTAACGTATCTGCTTCCACCATTATCCCGGGAAGCACGTTCCAGACACCCATCACTCTGAAAAACCAACTTTGGGGCCATATGTCCTTTAAACATCGCCACTCTCACCTGAAAGATATGCCCTCTAGCCTTTGACATTAATGGTGGAGTAGCAAGATGGATTCAACAGTGGCTGAATGGGAGATGCCAGAGAGTAATGGTGGATGGTTGTTTGTCAGGTTGGAGGCCAGTGACTAGTGGGGTGCCACAGGGATCTGTGTTGGGTCCACTGTTGTTTGTCATGTACATCAATGATCTGGATGATGGTGTGGTAAACTGGATTAGTAAGTATGCAGATGATACTAAGATAGGTGGGTTACACAAAAAAGCTGGAGAAACTCAGCGGGTGCAGCAGCATCTATGGAGCGAAGGAAATAGGCAACGTTTCGGGCCGAAACCCTTCTGAAGGGGGTTTCGGCCCGAAACGTTGCCTATTTCCTTCACTCCATAGATGCTGCTGCACCCGCTGAGTTTCTCCAGCTTTTTTGTGTAACTTTCGATTCTCCAGCATCTGCAGTTCCCTCTTAAACACTAAGATAGGTGGGGTTGTGGATAATGAAGTAGATTTTCAAAGTCTACAGAGAGATTTATGCCAGTTGGAAGAGTGGACTGAAAGATGGCAGATGGAGTTTAATGCTGATAAGTGTGAGGTGCTACATCTTGGCAGGACAAATCAAAATAGGACGTACATGGTAAATGGTATGGAATTGAAGAATGCAGGTGAACAGAGGGATCTGGGAATAACTGTGCACAGTTCCCTGAAAGTGGAATCTCATGTAGATAGGGTGGTAAAGAAAGCTTTTGGTGTGCTGGCCTTTATAAATCAGAGCATTGAGTATAGAAGTTGGGATGTAATGTTAAAATTGTACAAGGCATTGGTGAGGCCAATTCTGGAGTATGGGGTACAATTTTGGTCGCCTAATTATAGGAAGGATGTCAACAAAATAGAGAGAGTACAGAGGAGATTTACTAGAATGTTGCCTGGGTTTCAGCAACTAAGTTACAGAGAAAGGTTGAACAAGTTAGGGCTTTATTCTTTGGAGCGCAGAAGGTTAAGGGGGGACCTGATAGAGGTCTTTAAAATGATGAGAGGGATAGACAGAGTTGACGTGGATAAGCTTTTCCCATTGAGAGTAGGGAAGATTCAAACAAGGGGACATGACTTGAGAATTAAGGGACTGAAGTTTAGGGGTAACATGAGGGGGAACTTCTTTACTCAGAGAGTGGTAGCGGTGTGGAATGAGCTTCCAGTGAAGGTGGTGGAGGCAGGTTCGTTTTTATCATTTAAAAATAAATTGGATAGTTATATGGATGGGAAGGGAATGGAGGGTTATGGTCTGAGCGCAGGTATATGGGACTAGGGGAGAATACGTGTTCGGCACGGACTAGAAGGGTCGAGATGGCCCGTTTCCGTGCTGTAATTGTTATATGGTTATATGGTTATGGAGAGAATGTACAAACTGGGAACAGACAGCACCCGTAGTCAGGATGGAATCTGGGTCTCTGCCACTGTAAGTCTTGTAAGGCATTGTCGGCTACAGTGAGTGTGGGCTGTTCTATGGTGAGTTTATGTAACTATATAACCATATAACAATTACAGCACGGAAACAGGCCATCTCGGCCCTACAAGTCCATGCCGAACAATTTTTTTTCCCCTTAGTCCCACCTGCCTGCACTCATACCATAACCCTCCATTCCCTTCTCATCCATATGCCTATCCAATTTATTTTTAATTGATACCAATGAACCTGCCTCCACCACTTCCACTGGGAGCTCATTCCACACAGCTACCACTCTCTGCATAAAGAATTTCCCCCTCATATTACCCCTAAACTTCTGTCCCTTCTAATGTAGGTTCTAATGTAGTGAACCTGTAGCAGTGAGAGTGGGCTGTTCTATGGTGAATGAACCTGTAGCAGTGAGAGTGGGCTGTTCTATGGTGAGTGAACCTATAGCAGTGACAGTGGGCTGTTCTATGGTGGGTTTATGTAGTGTACCTGGACTTTCAGAAAGCATTTGATAAAGTCCCACATAGGAGATTAGTGGGCACATGGTATTGGGGGTGGAGTACTGCCATGGATAGAGAAGTGGTTGGCAGACAGGAAACAAAGAGTAGGGATTAACAGGTCCCTTTCAGAATGGCAGGCAGTGACTAGTGGTTTACCACAAGGCTCGGTGCTGGGACCGCAGCTATTTACAATATACATCAATGATTGGATGCAGGGATTCAAAGTAACATTAGCAAATTTGCAGAGGACATAAAGCTGGGTGGCAGTGTGAACTGTGAGGAGGATGCTATAAGAATCTAGGATGACTTGGACAGGTTGGGGTAGTGGGCAGATGCATGGCAGATGAAGTTTAATGTAGATAAATGTGAGGTGATCCACTTTGGTAGCAAAAACAGGAAGGCAGATTACTATCTAAATGGCATCAAGGGAAAAGGGAAAGTACAACGGGATCTGGGGGTCCTTGTTCATTAGTCTATGAAAGTAAGCAAGCAGGTACAGCAGGCAGTGAAGAGAGCTAATGGCAGGTTGGCCTTTATAACAAGAGGAGTCAAGTATAGGAGCAAAGAGGTCCTACTGCAGCTGTACAGAGCCCTAGTGAGATCACACCTGGAGTATCATGTGCAGTTTCGGTCCCCTAATATGAGGAGGACATTCTTGCTGTTGAGGGAGTGCAGTGTAGGTTCACCAAGTTAATTCCTGGGATGGCGGGACTGTCATATGCTGAGGGAATGGAGCGGCTGAGCTTCTACACTCTGGAGTTTAGAAAGATGAGAGAGATTTCATTGAAACATATAAGATTGTTAAGGGTTTGGACACACTAGAGGCAGGAAACATGTTCCCGATGTTGGGGGAGTCCAAAACCAGGGGCCATAGTTTAAGAATAACCATATATAACCATAAGGAGTAAGCCATTTAGAACAATTAAACACTTTTGCTCACAGTTGTGAATCTGTGGAATTCTCTGCCTCGGAGGGCGGTGGAGGCCGGTTCTCTGGATACTTTCAAGAGAGAGCTAGAGAAGGCTCTTAAAAATAGCGGAGTCAGGGGATATGGATAGAAGGCGGGAACGGGTATTGATTGGGGATGATCAGCCATGATCACATTGCTGGCTGGAAGGGCCGAATGGCCTACACCTGCACCTATTGTCTATTATCAGGGGTTCAGTGTGACTGGGTGTCCTGTGGGAGGGTGTGTTCAGTACAGAGGTGGGGAGGAGATGGAGGAGGCAGCAGGGATGGGTGACTTTGCTTCAGTTGACCAGGTGGAGGAAGGGAGTCTGTGGATCCCTGGAGCACGTACCTGGACAGAGTAAAGACATTGATCAAGGAGATAGCCGTTGTTAACTGGTACCAGGCTGTTGCCAACCACCAGTACACCAGGGGCAAAGCTTTTTCTGAAAGAGACAAGAACACAACTTGAGACAACGTTGGTCCCCGATGCTTCCCATCAGTGGAAACGGAGAGAGCTCAGACTCTCCCACACGGAACCCACTGATACTGTGGAACCACGTCAGGCTGAGAGACCTTCTCCCCTGCAGGGACCACCACAGAAAGTCCATCGCAAGCTGGTGGCAGGAGAACACAGGGGAGCTTTAGGGAATCCGAGAAAAAATAGGTGGCAGGGATGTCAACAGGACAACAGCACTGATGGGTGTACTCCAGTGGCCACGATGGGCCGAATGGCCTCCTTTTGTGTCGGACTAAATGAATGGGAGATTGTCAATGACACTTCCACCGAGCAGGGAGAATCACCTTTCAACACAGAGAGATTGCCTGGTTGTGTATGGATAGCAGCCCCCTCTGTCCCAGTCAATCTTATCCCACAACCAACATGAGCAAAGATAGACACAAAGAGCTGGAGTAACTCAGCGGGACAGGCAGCATCTCTGGAGAAAAGGAATAGGTGACGTTTCGGGTTGAGACCCTTGTTCAGACTGAGAGTCAAGGAAAGGGAAAAGTGATATAGACTGTGATGTAGAGAGATATGGAACAAATGAATGAACGATATACAAAAAAGTATTTTGTAAAATCATTAATATCTCTGTCATATTTCATTGACGGGAAAAATCCTCGGCACACATACGGCGGAGGGGGGCTCTGAGCGAGGTGGCCAAAAATGTCGTCTGTAGGTGGCGGCGTTCTCTCGGAAATCGCAGCACAGATCGCCAAAACCGGTCAAAAACAGAGTTTTAGTAATATAGATTAATGATTTGGACGAGGGAATTGAATGCAACATCTCCAAGTTTGCGGATGACACGAAGCTGGGGGGCAGTTAGCTGTGAGAATGCTAGGAGGCTGCAAGGTCTTGGATAGGCTGGGTGAGTGGGCAAATGCATGGCAGATGCAGTATAATGTGGATAAATGTGAGGTTATCCACTTTGGTGGCAAAAACAGGAAAGTAGACTGTTATCTGAATGGTGAACGATTAGGAAAAGGGGAGATGCAATGAGACCTGGGTGTCATGGTACACCAGTCATTGAAAGAAGGTATTTTGATATGTGGAGGGGACTTCAATGTGGTCATGAATCATAATTTGGATACAACAAGCCTATAAAACCCAAGATGCATCTGATCAAGTTTATGAACACATCAGTACAGGAAATGGGCCTAATTGATGTTTGGAGAGAACTTCACCCTTTAGAAAGGGACTACACACACTATTCAGTACCTCACTCAGTCTACTCCAGGATTGACTACTTTTTAACGAATACGGGTGAAAGCCACAGGATCACAGAGTGTAAAATTGGGGTGGCAGATGTATTTGATCACAGTGCGATCAGCTTGACAGTACACCTGAATAGTAGAAAAATAAATACTGTTTGGAGGCTCAATGTGGGTATTTTGAATAATAAGGCAAATGTGGAACAAATAAGGAGAGATAAAAAGGTACATAGAAGAGAATGATAATGGGGATGTGGATCCTGTAATACTGTGGGATGCTATGAAGGCAGTTATATGTGGAAAGCTGATCGCCCTAACATCATCACAAAAAAAAGCCCGGCTAGCTACGTATGAACATAAAGTAGAAAAACTGAAAGAATTGGAGAAAAAACATAAAAACATACAGGATCAGTTGGTACTAAAACAGATTAAGGAAAAAAGGGGGGAGATGGATAAGATCCTCAGGGGAGATATGGAAAAAAGGGCAAGATTTGTAAAGCAGACCTATTATGAAGCAGGTCCAAAAGCAACTAGACTCCTGGCCAGATGCCTGCGTAAACAGCAGGCCTCTAATACAATTCATAAAATAAGAGATCCTAAAACCAATGAATTATCACAGGAGCCAGATGAGATAGAAAGAACATTTGAAGAATACTATAAGAAACTCTATTCTAAACCACCATCAGCTGACGAAAGGACAATGAGAAGTTTTCTTAACTCACTTGATCTGCCATCCATTGGTGAGACACAAAATAATACCATTACTTCACAATTTACGGTTAAGGAGCTGGAAGCTGCAATCAGTAGATTCAAGGCTAGTAAATCACCAGGCAGCGATGGGTTTCCACCAGAATGGTACAAGGCCTTTAAGAAAGAGCTAACACCTCTGCTCCTCTTGCTTTAACTGGACCCTTAAAGAAGGCAGGGCTCCCCCCATCATGGAAGGAAGCAATTATTCCCATTTTACCCAAGGAAGGCAAAGACAAAGAGCAATGTAAACATTTCAGGCCAATCTCAATTTTAAATCATTACCTCAATCATTTGCAAAAGACTCGAGACTTTTGTACCAGATCTGATTAATGAAGACCAAACTGGATTTATTCAGGGGCGTCAAACACAGGATAATATTAGAAGAACCTTCCACATTGTGGATAATGCTCAAAAAAAGGATACAAATATGGTCCTGGTCAGATTAGATGCAGAAAAAGCCTTTGATAGTGTTAGTTGGGTTTTCTTATATGAAGTACTGAGGTGATTTGGTTTCAATGAAGATGCAATTAAAACAATATATCAGGAGCCTACAGCTAGGATTAAGGTAAATGGAAACATATCAAAAAGGATCCAGTTAGAGAGGGACACAAGGCAAGGATGCTGTCTTTCTCCTACTCTCTTTGTTTTGTATATCGAACCCTTAGCACAAGCAACAAGGCAGAGAGAAGACCTGCAAGGGGTCAAAATAGGGGGGAAAGAACATATAATTGGTCTTTTCGCTGATGATATCATTATTTTTCTTGAACGACCAGATATATGTCTCCCAAATCTAATGAACCTATTTGAAACATATGGATACTACTCAGGGTATATATTGAATATAACAAAAACACAAATTATTTCATTCATTTATTCTCCATCCCAACAAATCAGAGATGCATATAATCTGAAATGGAACTCTAAAACAATGCCGTATCTTGGTGTAACTATAACCAAAACACTTTCCAACTTGTTTGAAACTAATTATAACAAAATTGAAGAAAACATCAAAAAGGATGTTGAGAGGTGGTCGACCCTTCCTCTAGACTTCAGTGCCAGAATACAAACGGTAAAAATGAATATCCTACCTAAACTACTAGATTTATTCCAATCTCTCCCAATTAATGTTCCCCGAGATAAATTCATAGCCTGGGATAAAATGATCTCTAGATTCATTTGGAATAGCAAAAAACCAAGAATAAAATTAACAACACTTCAACTGCCGAAAAGCAAGGGTGGAATGGCTTTACCAAACCTGAGGAAATACTTTTATGCAGCTCAGCTCAGACCTCTGGCTTGTTGGTGTAGACCTGATTATGAATCTCGATGGAAAGAAATGGAAAGGGAGATACAGGGTTACCAGACCCAGATTTTGGTGGGAGTCAAATATCTGAGAGGGGCTTTGAGACATGCTATGGATCCAATAGTAGCATTTACGTTAGAAATATGGAATATTATAGTGGAAAAATATAAATTAAAAAGAGGGGTTCGCGCATTGAAGTGGTTCACATATGACTCAAAGTTTAAGCCAGGGTGTATGATTCAAAATTCAAAGAATGGGCACAAAAAGGCATAACGGCAATGTATACAGTTTCAGAAAATGGCGGGTTTATGAGCTTCCAAGATGTAAAGTCAAAGTATGGTCTCGAAAACAAAGATTATTTTAGATACTTGCAATTAAGAGACTGCTTTACAAAAGAGATAAGGCCAGAACTAGATTAAATTTCAAATAATGTGATCAAGGTGATTGTGGATGCATACAAACAGAAGGGGTCTCGGGTCAACTCTGCTTTCTACCAAGCTCTGGTGGGAAGCGGGGGAGAATCAACACTCTACATAAAAACAAAATGGGAAGCAGAATTAAAGATTCAAATAACAGAAGAAGAATGGTATCAAATGTGTGAAACACAATGTTCATCCACAAGCTCACTAGTATGGAGAGAATGTTGCTGGAAGAATCTATCTTGCTTTTTTATAACACCCAAAATAAAAAGCAGACAATTTGCTGTCCAACAACACTGTTGGAGGCTGGGTGGGAGTACGGAGGCAGACCACTCGCATATATTCTGGAACTGTGTAAAGATAAGGCCATGCTGGGAAAATGTTAATGCAGCTGTAAATAATATCTTGGGTTATAAAATCCCAAATACCTGCCCTGTGATGTATCTGGGGCGTATTAAAGATAGTGTAAAAATAGAAGATACATATTTGATTAAAGTTTTGCTTGCAGCAAGTAAGAAGGCCATTACCAGGCAGTGGCTTAATGAAAATGTCCAAAACAGGAACAGTGGTTTGAAATAGTAAGATTAAACGAGAACTTACCAGTTTGAAGTTTGATCTGTATTTTATGAGGAGGAACGTTGAGGGAATACGTGAAGAACCCCGCTTACGACGCATGCGTGCCATCCTTCAAAGCAGCGGTGTGAGGTCACAGAAACACTATAATTACCTAATATAGTAAGATTATCAAAGAGATACCAGTTTAAGATATGACTAATCGAGGGTGGGAGCGGAGGGCACGTATATTCCCTCAACGTTCCTCCTCATAAATTACAGATCAAACTTCAAACTGGTAAGTTCTCGTTTAATCTTACTATTTTACTTCGGAGTCACGTGAGTGACTACGTGAAGATTTCAAAGCTCTGTGACCTCATGCCGTGGAACGAGTCCATGCTTCACAACTGCCTTGGTTGTGGGGAGAATGATGTTAACATAATTAAACATAATACGATATTGAAACCCAACTGTAAAATATTAAATCCAATTATTGCCCCTATTTATGCGGTGAATTATATGCAGAACTTAAAATTCTTTCTGCAATTCTTCCAGGTTCAATAACTGGTTTGTTATAAAGTCGTTGGATAGTTTCCTTTCCTCCGTTGACCATTCTACTGTCTTGAGGGTTTTGTCCATTGGTACGTCCAGCTTTATAGCTGCCAATGTAGCTGCAGCCCTGATGGAGTAAGATTTAAATTTTCCCTTAGAGTCCACTCCAGCCTTTGGTAGGACTTTCTTAGCCATTTAGAGATGATCTGGACTGTCACTGTTTTGAGTGGCTATTAGTAGCTGATAAACGTGACATTTCTTCCCCTGATGATCTAGCATACTTCATGTATGATAGTAAATGAGTTATAATACAGCAACGACCATCTGTCGTATAGGCTCTGTACTTTGTTTTAGGCCTGCTGACCCCTGTCTGTTCTGTTTGACCCTTTGATTAAAGTGACAGTTTTAATTCCCTGATGAAATCATCATGTTGTCCAGCCTTAGTTTCTGTAGTGACTGGACTCTTTGTGCCGTGACCAAGGCCATCAGCATGACTGTTTACATAGTCAGTTTCTGTAATGACAGAGCTGTAGCTGGAGACCAGTTTCTTAACTTGGTCAGTACAAAACTCACACCCCATATATGAATGTACCTAGTTCTTTGGGATTAATTTTAACATGCCCCTAATGAGTTTTGTTACCAGTGTGTGTGTCCCCACAGAATGCCGCTCTGTACCTTCAACAGGTATGTAGACAGAGCACTCCTGGCGCAATTGTGGTACTGTGACTAAGCCTCTCATCGTAATGGAGGCTTGCCAGGAATTCCAGAACAGATGGCTGTTCATAGATCTGTGGGTGATGATAATAGTTTTGAACATACTTCCTATTTCTAGAGGACACCAAGTACTGTTGAATGAGTGGACTGTCTGTGACCCGCTGAAAAGATTCCGCCTATGGTCTGTCAGTCCTAGGTGTAGAAGAGGTGCTTTCAATTCTACAATAAATAGGTTAATATAGATAGTAACATGGGTAACTCTCCATGTTGCTAGAAAGAACCAGTAAGTTAGGTCTATGATGGATGGTGATGAATGGTTCTGCCTTCTACCACTGTGAAAAAGGTGTATGGTAAACTTACTGTGGTGGATGGTAATTTGTGTTTATAATATGTTGTTTATTATTATATGGCTGCAGGCAATATCATTTCGTTCAGACCTAAATGTCTGAATAACAAATAAGAATTCAATTCAATTTACAAATAGAGTTGGCCAGATAGTCACGTTGTGTCGGTAAGTTTCTACCCATAGTTGACATACTACTCCCAGTGTCCATAAAACTGGTCACTGTTAATGTTAGGTTATGAACCATGCCTAACAAATGTACCCACATCTAGCACCATAGTGGCGTCAGTCGGTCATTAGCTTGTCAGAATGACCCATAAATTGTTTGAATGACGCGTGACTGCGTTCAGTAATTAGATAATGTCTGATACTATATGGCTGGCACACAGTCCCTATGCCAATTCTACTAGCAGTCTGATGGATAGTTAGTTCCCTGCCAGTCTCCATTAAGGCTATACCATATTTACCAGCAAAGTCAGTGCCATGTGAACTGTGTTAGCAGTGAACCACAGATGACCTGTAGTTAACACATCTGTGGGTACCTCTAATTGGTAATCTAGCCAGCATATCTTGATACGATGCTCACCAAATAGTACCCTAGGATCAATACAGAAGATGACACAAAGTTCCCATCTGAAAGAATATAAGTACGAAGTATTCCATTTACCCAAGATGAAGTGGCAACCACCTCTGATTATGATAAGGATATTTAGTACATGAATTTCTGTGATTTTTATTGGATGTCTCCATAACATCTATAATGTGTGTACGTAGTTCAATTTGTTGCTTCCTTGTCTGAATGACGTTCAGTTCAGTACATGCTGAACTAAGGAGCAAGTAATGAATACCTCCACATTCTATATCAGTGGTTTGGGAGGTTCCAGGTTTGCATATAAGGCCAGTGCATCCTGGTGAACTAATGTCATGTCTATTTCTAATAGTGCGGCCGATAATATCCCGCTGATAGGACTTTAGAACTTTCTTTCGGTTCAATACCTTGTCCTGTTATGTTTTTGGTTACCACTAAGACTAAAGGATCCAGCAGTCCAATATAATTCCCGATAGATAGCATTCCCATCTCAGGATTACACAGTAATGTCTGTTCCAGTAATGTCTGTTTCAGGGGAACAAAAGCACACCTGTGAGTAAGGCTAACTGGTCAGATTTTGAAGCCAGCATCCTGACCAACGTGTCTCCAAATACTTCGGTTAACACTGGCCACATTCAGAGCCCCACAATTTCCCAGAGGTAAATGTCTTGCCAACACCTCACCAAAGGTATTGGCTTGCAGGTGATGTGTAGACATGTACTTAATGCTGGCAGCCATCCTGGCCTCTAGATCTTTGCCAGTCTGTTCTTGCTGAAAGTATTGCCCCACCATGTCCAGCAACTTGGTTTCCTCGTCCTCCATATGGGAATATGGCTCCATCTCTGGTTCAGAAACTGACACAGGCAGCCCTTCAATACCCTCTTCCGAGGAGGATGAAATGTCAAGCAGCCCTTTATGGTAATCTGCTGAGGGACTTACACCTTTACCACTGTGGCTATCATCCATATCCTGGAGCCTGCCACTCTGGAGAAGTTCCTCCAACAACCGCTCCAGCCGACTTACGTGCTCTCGGGCACTAGTCGATCGTGGGTGTTTAAATTTATCCAACCGCTCCTGCCGACCTACGTGCTCTCGGGCACTAGTTGCACGTGGTTTTTGCCGCAGCCAGTCCCCATGCCTACAGGCACTGGTCGCTCCCGGCCGCCCCATATAATTGTGCCATTGCTCGCAGTCCCGGTACTCCCCGGCACCTGTCGCTGACGGCCGAACATGCTGCAGCCACTCGTACCAGTTTCCCAGCTCCACAAAAGTGGCCACTGCTGGCTGCGCTATATCTTGCAGCTGCTCATCCTTACTCCGGTATCGGTAAGTATTATCCGGAGGCTGTTTCTCCACATCATTTTCGCAGTGATGTACTTTGCGCTTTGCCTTCCCGCCCGGTCTAGGATTTGATTTTTCCCGGCGCGGAGTTTAAATCCGGCACAGCTGATGTCTCCATACAAGTTGCCTGTCCCGGCGGCTGCTGATGCTGGTCCCCGGCACCTTCGCCACTGACGTCCTGCAGCTTCTTTACAGCCTTTCTACGCGTTGCTCTGTCCATTTCCTACACATGGTGAAAAGCAGAGTCCACTTTCTCCCCCCCTTCAGGGTTATGTAAACCTGTGCCTTGGTCAGGGTCTGACCAAATTTGGTCCTGCCCACTCTCCTCCGAGGAGTAAGAGATATCCTGCGGCCCCACACGGGGTACCGCTGTGGGACTTACCTCTTGCCCACTTGTGGCTGCCATCCTTGGATCCAAGTCTGCCCCAGTTTGACTTGGTTGGGAAAAAATCAGCCACCATCCAGCAGTTTTTCCCTCGTCCCCAGCTTCAGGATTATGTAATCCTGTGTTGTCAGGGTCTGGCCCATCTGGGTCCTGCCCACTCCTTTTTGAAGAGTTAGAGATCTCTGTGTGTCCCGCACGGGGTACCCATGTGGGGCTTACCTCCTGCCCACTGTGGCTAGTCTCCACATTCATGTGACTGCCACTATGAAGGAGCTCCTTTTTCTCCGCTGTTCCCGTCCCCCGTACACACGGGCACTGGTTTGCGGGTTTTCCTCGCCCCGCCGCTGACCGCACCGGTCCTGTATGTAGGTCCACCACTCCACACGGTCCGGTACTCACAGGCACCTGTGCTGGCTGCTGATCATGCTGCAGCTACTCGTACCGGCTTCCTCCAGCGTGGGCTAGCGGGTCCAACACGTACTCAGTGCTCTTCGGCACTGACAGCTCCTCGCTATTTTTAGAACATTGCGGAAGTGCCGTTAATGCGCCCTTTCCGCACTTCCAGCGCCTCGGACCCATCTAATACTTTAACCAAAGGATTAACAAACAGATTCTGTGAAAACCATTTTAGGTTTACACCATTTTCCCACATACCTATAGTAAGGGTCCGTGGGGTTGTACCCGAGTCGTCGGGAAAGCTGCTCCAGCGTCGTTATCCTGTCGCTGAAGTCGGCTCCGTCCCGTTTTAAAACAAATTAACGGGCCCCCGACCTCTGCTGGCAGCCTGCAATCTGCAGACTCTCCCCAGCCAGCTTCATCAGCCTCCTGTAGATACAAAGGTAAGGAAAAGAAAAACAGAAGTTCACTTACCTTCCTGTTGCAGGTTCAACCCTGCCGTTTGGGAGGAACATTGGATTGTGTTTGTAATGTAAAAAATTGTAGAAATGGAATTTCGTTCAAACCCAGGTTTGAATGACAATAAATAGCATTCTATTCAATGGTGTTGCACTGTTTTGAATATATCTCTTAAAAATCAATAAACATTTAAGTGAAAAAAAAGAAAAAAAAAGAAAGTAGGCATGCAGATGCAGCAGGCAGTGAAGAAAGCGAATGGTATGTTAGCATTCATAGCAAAAGGATTTGAGTATAGGAGCAGGGAGGTTGTACAGGGTCTTGGTGAGACCACACCTGGAGTATTGCGTACAGTTTTGGTCTCCTAATCTGAGGAAAGACATTCTTGCCATAGAGGGAGTACAGAGAAGGTTCACTAGACTGATTCCTGGGATGTCAGGACTTTCATATGAAGAAAGACTGGATAGACTCGGCTTGTACTTGCTAGAATTTAGAAGATTGAGGGGGGATCTTATAGAAACTTACAAAATTCTTAAGGGGTTGGACAGGCTAGATGCAGGAAGATTGTTCCCGATGTTCTCAAACAAGAGGACATGACTTCAGAATTAAGGGACAGAAGTTTAGGGGTAATATGAGGGGGAACTTCTTTACGCAGAGAGTGGTGGCGGTGTGGAATGAGCTCCCAGTGGAAGTGGTGGAGGCAGGTTCATTGGTATCATTTAAAAATAAATTGGATAGGCATATGGATGAGAAGGGAATGGAGGGTTATGGTAAGAGTGCAGGCAGGTGTGACTAAGGGGAAAAAAATTTGTTCGGCATGGACTTGTAGGGCCGAGATGGCCTGTTTCCGTGCTGTAATTGTTATATGTTATATATATATATATATATATATATATGTTATATGATGTTGGGGAAGTCCAGAACAAGGGGTCACAGTTTAAGGAAAGGGGGGAAATCTTTTAGGATCGAGATGAGAAAAACCTTTTTTCACACAGAAAGTGGTGAATCTCTGGAATTCTCTGCCACAGAAGGTAGTTGAGGCCAGTTCATTGGCTATATTTAAGAGAGAGTTGGATGTGGCCCTTGTGGCTAATGGGATGGGGGGGGGGGGGTATGGAGAGAACGCAGGTACAGGATACTGAGTTGGATGATCATATTGAATGGTGGTGCAGGCTCGAAGGGCCGAATGGCCTACTACTGCACCTATTTTCTATGTTTCTATGTTTCACGTTCCCTCCAACATCCCTCATGAGCCCATCAACCGAATGGCTTCATCAACAACTTATTGGCACGGCAACCCTGCCCTTGGCCTATGGAAGATATACCCTACATCCGATCATCCTCCACCTGAGATTCCAAGCAGCAAAGAAGGGGCTGTTGGAACTTTCCTTGAGTTTTTGTCCAGAACGTTTTCCTCTAGGGAAAGGTTCAGTTGGGGTTGGGGGGAGGCGGGAATGGGAGGGAGGAAGGGGGGGATTGGGAATTGGAGTTGTGATACACAGCTCCCTGAGTGAGGTACGAGGGTGGAGGCTGCATCTTTACTGTTAGAAAGAAGTATAGATTAGAGAGGAAAGAACAAGAGGGAGGGAGTGGGGGAAGGAGACAAGAGAGAGTTAGAGAGATGTACCTGACGGGAGTCTCCTTGTAAGAGGGAGCGCCGGATTTGGTGGAGCTGCCGCTGCTGCTGGAGGTGTCGTCGTTGTGCCGATAGTAGCCGTTGGTGGCCAGACGGGGACTGCGGCGGGACATCCTCACCGTAGCACCATCACCCCGAGCCTCAGCCCGAGCACAGCACTGTGAGTCTTCCGCACTAACTGTGAGCAAAGAGAAAGACAGTGTGAGGGGCAGCCCTACACTGGGCACTGGCACCCTGCCCACTGGCCCAGAGAGAGGGAAGGGCACATGGTATTGGGGGTAGTGTGCTGCCATGGATAGAAAATTGGTTGGCAGATAGGAAACAAAGAGTAGGGATTAACGGGTCCCTTTCAGAATGCAGGCAGTGACTAGTGGGGTACCGCAAGGCTCGGTGCTGGGACCGCAGCTATTTACAATAAATATTAACGAATTAGATGAAGGGATTACAAGCAACATTAACAAATTTGCAGATGACACAATGCTGGGTGGCAGTGCGAACTGTGAGGAGGATGCTATGAGAATGCAGGGTGACTTGGACAGGTTGTTTGAGTGGGCAAATGCATGGCAGATGCATTTTAATGTGGATAAATGTGAGGTTATCCACTTTGGTAGCAAAAACAGGAAGGCAGATTATTATATAAATGGTGGCAAGTTGGGAAGGGGAAGTACAACTGGATCTGGGGGTCCTTGTTCATCAGTCAATGAACGTAACCATGCATGTACAGCAGGCAGTGAAGAAAGCGAATGGCATGTTGGCCTTCATATCAAGAGGAGTTGAGTATTGGAGCAAATAGGTCCTTCTGCAATTGTACAGGCCCCTAGTGAGACCATACCTTGAGTGTTGTGTGCAATTTTGATCTCTAAATTTGAGGAAGGACATTCTTGCTATTGAGGGAGTGCAACGTAGGTTCACCAGGTTAATTCCCGGGATGGCGGGACTGTCATATGCTGAGAGAATGGAGCGGTTGGGCTTGCACACTCTGAATTTAGAAGTATGAGATGGGATCTTCTTGAAACATATAAGATTATTAACGGTTTGTATACACTAGAGGCAGGAAACATGTTCCCAATGTTCGGGGAGTCCAAAACCAGGGCCCACAGTTTAAGAATAAGGAGTAAGCTATTTAGAAAGGAGATGAGGAAACACTTTTTCACACAGTGTTGTGAGTCCGTGGAATTCTCTGCCTCAGAGGGCGGTGGAGCCAGTTCTCTGGATACTTTCAAGAGAGAGCTAGATAGGGTTCTTGAAGATAGAGGAGTTAGGGAATATGGGGAGACGGCAGGAACTGGGTACTGATTGTGGATGATCAGACACAAACACATTGAATGGTGTTGCTGACTTGAAGGGTTGAATGGCCTACTCCTGCACCTATTGTCGGGGAATCTACAACTAAGGGACAGAGGCATGGGTGACAGGAGAATGATTTTTCGGGCAACCTGAGGGGCAACCTTTCCAACAGTGGAGGGGACATTGAACGAACTGCCAGAGGAAGTGATTTACAGTGTTTTAACGATGTTTGGTGAGAGATACGGATTGGAAAGGTTTAGAAGGATATTGGCCAACCTCAGGCAAATGGGAGCAGCCCGGGAAGGCTCGTTTGTCGGCATGGACGAGGAGTAGGGCTGAAGGGCCTGTTTCTCCGTTTTATGTCTTTCAATGGAGGGTCGGTGACCTGACACATTAATGGGGTCAGACCCGCAAAGCCGACAACGCGTCTCCCGTTTTCATTTCGGACTTCCAGCATCTGCGAGTTTTGCTTTTCAACCGGCTAGCGCCAGCCAGCACCAGCTGCAGGGCCAACATCGCTTCCACTCAACATGCGAGGCCTGTACCCAAACAGCAGATAACATCTCAGACAACACAAGCCACATGACAACTGGCAAAGCTTCCCACAACACTGCACCTCAGTTTAGCTCCGTTTATTTCAGAGATACAGCGCGGAAACTAGGTCCTTCCGATCACCAAGTCCATGGCGACCAGCGATCCTCACACATTAACACTACCCAACAGGCTAGGGTCAATTTACATGTATACCAAGCCAATTAACCTACAAACCTGTACGTCTTTGGTGTGTGGGGGGAAACCAAAGATCTCGGAGAAAACCCACGTGATCTCGAGGAGAATATACAAACTCTATAACTACAGCACCTGTAGTCGGGATCGAAGCCTGGTCTCTGACGCTGCAAGCGCTGTAAGGCAGCAACTCTACACTGCGCCACCGTGCCACCCTTTTAAACCTGTACCATCAACACAGTGACCTTGTCATCCTTACTCACGACTTCTCCTCACTCACTATCCTTTGTGATTTTACACGTCTCCCCCAACCCCTCCTACTCACCCCCACCGGCCTGCCCACATGGCTTGTGTAGGAAGGAACTGCAGATGCTGCTTTACACCAAAGATGGACAGAAAATGCTGGAGAAACTCAGCGGGACAGGCAGCATCGCTGGAGCGAAGGAATGGGTGATGTTTCCTGTCGAGATCCTTCTTCAGACTGATGTCAGGGGAGTGGGAGATATCCTTATCTATACACTTATAGATTTCCTTGTCTTTACACTTCCTTATATATGTACCTCCCACTTCCCTGATATCTGCCTGAAGAAGGGTCTAGACCAGAAACATCACCCATTCCTTCTGTCCAGAGATGCTGCCTGTCCTGTTGCGTTACGCCAGCATTTTGTGTCTATCTAAGACAATACAGGGACCAGACAATCCAACTGGAACCAAGTGGAGCTTTACAGCGCCCACCTGACTGTGAGCCCATAAACAAGGCTTCCTCAACAGTCTAAAGGGCCTGTCCCATTGACACAATTTTTTTGCCGACTGCCGGCACCCATCATAGTCGCACCAGGTCGCCAAAAATGTTCAACACGTTGAAGATCCAGCGGGGACCAGGAAAAGGTACGACTCTTTGGACGACTATTCAAGACCATACAGGCATCACGTGTCAACAGATCTGGAGCCATGAGAGGGAGAGGCTGAGGCTGTGGTCTGGGGGAGGGAGAGGACAAGGCTGCGGTCTAGTCCTTGCCCCAGGTCCCGCTCCTCTCCCTCCCAGCGGGCCCGGAGCAGCTGCCCCCGGATCCCACACCAGCTCAAACCCCAGCCCAGGGCCTGGAGCCGCGCTCAGGGTCCAGTCCGCGGCCAAAGCCCAGGCCCGGCTACAGCCCCAAGGCTCGGCCCACACCAGGCATCTTCTCATTCCTTCTTCTTTCCCCTCTCTTCATCCCTCAATCACCTCTCCCTCCCTCAGTCACTCCCTTCCTCCCTCCGTAACCCCTCTCCCTGCCTGTTTCCCCCACTCCTTACCTCTACCCTATCCCACCCCAACCCCACACGATGTTTTATATCCATGAGATTCGGATTCCCTGTGTGACGTTATTGTGAATGAAAACGGAAGAATTTGAATGAAACAGATTTTGTTTAGTATTTTATGTCAATGAGATTCGGGATTCCATCATGATGTCATTGACAGGGAGGGAAGTGGAAGTGGCTTTCAAAGTAGTTTTTGTAAAGTTATAAATGTCAATAACTTGTAAAATACTTCTTTAAAGTGTGCGGTTAGTTCATTCAGCGGTGAAGCGCCCCTGGGCTGTGACAGCGCTGCCGTGGGTCGGTGTTTAAGGGGAGGCAGTCAAGGGGGTGAGGCTGGGAGCCGCCCCCGTCCGCAGGGCCCCCGGCGCCGGGAGGAGCGGTCACCTGTGCGGGGCCAGGGACCGACACGACAGACAGACAGACAGACAGACAGACAGACAGACAGACAGACAGACAGACAGACAGACAGACAGACAGACAGACTCAACGAGTGATGGTCCCTGCAGGGTCCGAGAGGCAGAAGCTTCGCCGCAGCGCTGGGAACAAGGAGCGGGATCTTGGGCACCTCACCCACTCCCCTTCTGGTCGCTGCCTGTCCCCGCCGCACCTAGAGTATAGTATAATATAGTAGATGATAATATAGGAGTATAAAGAATGTAAAAAGAATCTCAAGAAAGAAATTAGAAAAGCTAAAAGAAGATATGAGGTTGCTTTGGCAAGTAAGGTGAAAGTAAATCCAAAGGGTTTTTACAGCTATATTAATAGCAAAAGGATAACGAGGGATAAAATTGGTCCATTAGAGAGTCAGAGTGGACAGCTATCTGCAGAGCCAAAAGAGATGGGGGAGATATAGAATAATTTCTTTTCTTCGGTTGTGCTGGACTACTTTCTGTTTGCAGATATTAATGCCACCTGCTGGATGTTCAGGTTCCTACAGCTTTGGGTTACCTTTCCTGTTAGGCAGGAAGTTGTCATAAGCCAGGAAGCCCAGCTCAGGGACAGTACCGCATGGTGCACACTGTAATTCTAGTGTGTAATTTTCTGCCATCCTACCGCACCAGTTTGTTAGACGCATTGTCTGTGAGTAATTATGTTTGTGTAACAGCAGCTTTATACGTTATCGTGCAGCATTGCTATTATTAACAGTTAAGAATGTTTCATGTGCCCTGGCTGGTTTCTTACATAACAGCGTTGTATTTAGTGGTGGCATCATAGTTTATGTTTCTATACCAAGTGTATAACGTTACTAAATATGCAGTTTCCCTTTCTGCTTGTATGTTACAGTTTTACAGTTGAAAACAGTAAAGAATCAACAACACCTCGTGTCTACGGGTCTTTATTGGATTAATTGTTTAACTTGCTAGATAGCTGGATAGGGACATCCAGCGAGTCCAGTATATCGGTATTCACCAAGGAGAAGGATATTGAATTACGTGAGGTAAGGGAAACAAGTAGAGTAGCTATGGAAACTATGAGATTCAAAGAAAAGGAAGTACTGACACTTTTGAGAAATATAAAAGTGGATAAGTCTCCAGGTCCGGACAGGATATTCCCTAGGACATTGAGGGAAGTTAGTGTAGAAATAGCAGGGGCTATGACAGAAATATTTCAAATGTCATTAGAAATGGGAATAGTGCCGGAGGATTGGCGTACTGCGCATGTTGTTCCATTGTTTAAAAAGGGGTCCAAGAGTAAACCTAACAATTATAGACCTGTTAGTTTGACGTCAGTGGTGGGCAAATTAATGGAAAGGATACTTAGAGATAGTATATATAAGCATCTGGATAAACAGGGTCTGATTAGGAACAGTCAACATGGATTTGTGCCTGGAAGGTCATGTTTGACTAATCTTCTTGAATTTTTTGAAGAGGCTACTCGGGAAATTGATAAGGGTAAAGCCATGGATGTTGTGTATATGGACTTCAGTAAGGCCTTTGACAAGGCAAACGTTGTCTGCGGAGGGCGCTCAGCATCGCCAAGGACTGCTCTCACCCCAACCATGGACTGTTTATCCTCCTACCATCCGGGAGGCGCTACAGGTCTCTCCCGTTGCCGAACCTCGACAGCAGGTCGAGGAACAGCTTCTTCCCGGCGGCTGTCACTCTACTAAATAACGTACCTCGGTGACTGCCAATCACCACCCCCCCCCCCCCGGACACTTATTATTATTTATTCAAATCATTTGCTATGTCGCTCTTCCAGGGAGATGCTAAATGCATTTCGTTGTCTCTGTACTATACACTGACAATCTATATACTTTTAAATCTCTCGCCCCATCTAACCGCCTGCCGTACGGATCCCTTCCTGCCTTTCGATTCGTTCCCGCCGTGCGATGTCACAATGCCCGATGCTTGCGAATGTCCAATCGCGATGCCCGACGCTCGCGGACGTCCAATCGGAATGGATCCATTTGCATGTACGGCTTCCGGCCGCGTTTCTTCCTTTGATTCACTGCAACTCCGAAACCGGACGCAGAATCGCCGACATCTTTTCCATTTCGGTAGAGATTTCGCTTTTCTTTCTAAGTATCCACTCCTCATTACATTTCGTCGTGTTTAGGTACACTTTTTTAATCAAATCCTTCACCCCCCCCCCACCTCAATATTTCAAAAAGAAACTGGATTCTAACCCACACAAACAGCCCCAGCCCATGGTGAATGTTCCATCGTGTGATGTCACAATGCCCGATGCTCACAGATGGCCAATCGGAATGGATTCATTTACATATGCCTTTGCAGGAGCCACAGCCCCGGTGAACGTTCCATCGTGTGATGTCACAATGCCCAATGCTCAAATACATTGTTGCCATATTGGGAGTACAGAGAATAGGCTGTGGGCCGAGGAGCTTTATTCAGCAGTTTTGTGACCCAAGTCACCAAACTACATGAAATTGTCACATATTGTGTAAAAATATTTATATAAATCACACCTGAAACTCGATATGAAGAAGACTTGCACATTTTTATTAAATTAGAGAAAACCGGAAAAATGTCGGGAATATTTTAGTCCAATGAAAGCACGTTTGACATTGAGTTGTCTGCCAGTTGGCCAATCACGCGCTTTGTTTCAGGCAAGCACACAAAATGGCTGAGGGGGCTTCACAGATGCCTGTTTTACTGGAGATTCCGATGTGTTTTTCTGTAGAATAAATGTCATGGAAACTTGCAGCAGGTTCATTGTATTTAGTGGGAAAAGCATAAAAAAGGCTGAAGAAAGTGCTGCAAAGTGGATTAAAGTGCAAGAAAGCAAAGTCCCTACTTTTCACTCACTCACTCACTCACTCACTCACTCACTCACTCACTCACTCATTCATTCATGAAATTGAGGGCCTAAACTATAACGCGGTCAATTAAACATTGTCACTAATGCCAGCCTGTTGTAGAGTAATAAGTCTTTAACAAATAATCTCGAAGCTGCCTGCGAAAACTTGCCGGGAAAAAGTGCTCCGATCGCGGAACTTAGGTACTCACGGTAAATAGCGATCGATATCCCACCGTTTTTCTCCCGTTATCAGGGTCTGAAAACGAGCAAACGGCCGCTACAGATGGCACTATGTACAGCCCCCCCCCCCCCCCCCCACCCCTGCCCGCCCGCGGAGATGATCCTCGGCTCCACGATCGCGAATCGGCCGCTTATTAATTGAGACCGTGGCTTCACTTTACCGCGAGTACCGGTAAGTTTTCACAGGCAGCTCCGAGATTATTTGTTAAAGACTTATTACTCTACAACACGCTGGCATTAGTGACAATGTTTAATTTACTGTAATAGCTTAGACCCCCCCCCCTCCCCCCCACTCTTTCGAGAAGAAATAGGAAGCAATGTGGTGGAGGAGGGGCCGATACTTGGGGACTTGCTCAATCAGATTTTGTAAAGCAGATGTTGTTTAATTCATTGGCTGCAGCTTATTTTTTAATTTTTCTGCTGAACTGCATGTTTTCATATGAAATTAGATCCATAAATAAAAGAAATAACATGAACATGAAATGTTTGGAGTTGATCATCACTTTACTCATCACTTTAGGGACTTCAGCTGAGGATGTTGCCAGGACTTTACAAGGATGTTGCCAGGACTCGACGGTGTGAGCTACAGGGAGAGGTTGAGTAGGCTGGGTTTCTATTCTATGGAGTGTTGGAGGATGAGGGATGATATTATAGAGGTGTACAAAATCATAAGAGGAATAGATTGGGTAGATGCAGAGTCTTTTACCCGGAGTAGGGGAATCGAGGACCAGTGGACATGGGTTCAAGTTGAAGGGGAAAAGATTTAAAAGGAATCCGAGGGGTAACCTTTTCACATAGTGGTTGTATGGAACAAGCTGCCAGAGGAGGTAGTCCATTGTTTAAGAAATAGTTGGACAGGTACATGGATTTATTTTTAAATTTTATTTATTAGAAGTAAGTACAATACAGTGGTACCTTTTTACAGGTTCCCAAAATTATGTTAACATAATACATTCTCTGTACAACTTCCTTTTTTTTTTAAAAGAGAGAGATAAGAAAGAAATAGTAAAGAATGGAGGAAGGTCTAGTGTGTGTGGAAAAAAAAGAGAAAAATAAATAGTGACGAAAATAAATAAGTAGGAAAATGATGCAGGAGGGAGATTATCCACTCGCCACAAGGGGATGGTTTTTTATATTGTTGATCATCTTTCACCCATACCTGAAACATTTAATTTTTCGATACTATTGCACCACGTGAATACAAGAAATCAATAAATGGAGACCAACTCGTTAAGAATGTATTTTATAAATGTAGGATGTACAAAGCTGAATAAATTTTGGAGTGATATATTTGATATATTTACAAAGCTTTACAAGTCCACAATAGAACCTAAAACAGAATGGATTATGTTTGGAATAATAGTAGAAGATATCAATTTAAATAAAGACCAAAACGCTTTTTTAAATTATGGGTTAATAATTGGAAAGAAATTGATACTTAAATTTTGGAAAAATACAACCATACCAACTGTTAAAATGTGGATTAGGAATATGATGGACATAGCACGCCTTGAAGAAATGAGACTCCGACTAATAGATAAATATGACCAATTCTTAAGGAGTTGGTCTCCTTTCATCGACTTTTTGGAATCATGTGATGCAGCAGTACCGTAAAGATTGCTGATTTCAGTTCATGCTAATCTACATCTCCGAATAAAGATTTGAAAAATTCTCTTTTAAGAGGCCTTCTCTTCTATTTCTACTCCCCAATTTTTCTTTTTTTTATATACACACTTCACGTTTTTCTATTCTCTATCATCTATTTTTCCACTTTTTCCCCTTTCTATTGTTTTCTTTTTCTTGTCTTGCTTGCTTCCTTCTCAAAACATAAAACTAGAGATTGTACATAGAATGGATTACGGTATTACATAGTTGGCACCTAAAATTAGGTTCCACTGTACTGTTTTGTACTGTATTAACTTCTAATAACCATATAACCAACAACTACAGCACGGAAACAGGCCATCTCGACCCTTCTAGTCCGTGCCGAACACGTATTCTCCCCTAGTCCCATATACCTGCGTTCAGACCATAACCCTCCATTCCTTTCTCGTCCATATAACTATCCAATTTATTTTTAAATGATAAAAACGAACCTGCCTCCACCACCTTCACTGGAAGCTCATTCCACACAGCCACCACTCTCTGAGTAAAGAAGTTCCCCCTCATGTTACCCCTAAACTTCTGTCCCTTAATTCTCAAGTCATGTCCCCTTGTTTGCATCTTCCCTCCTCTCAGTGGGAAAAGCTTATCCACGTCAACTCTGTCTATCCCTCTCATCATTTTAAAGACCTCTATCAAGTCCCCCCTTAACCTTCTGCGCTCCAAAGAATAAAGCCCTAACTTGTTCAACCTTTCTCTGTAACTTAGTTGCTGAAACCCAGGCAACATTCTAGTAAATCTCCTCGGTACTCTCTCTATTTTGTTGACATCCTTCCTATAATTAGGCGACCAAAATTGTACCCCATACTCCAGAATTGGCCTCACCAATGCCTTGTACAATTTTAACCTTACATCCCAACTTCTATACTCAATGCTCTGATTTATAAAGGCCAGCACACCAACAGCTTTCTTTACCACCCTATCTACATGAGATTCCACTTTCAGGGAACTGTGCACAGTTATTCCCAGATCCCTCTGTTCACCTGCATTCTTCAATTCCCTACCATTTACCATGTACGTCCTATTTTGATTTGTCCTGCCAAGATGTAGCACCTCACACTTATCAGCATTAAACTCCATCTGCCACCTTTCAGTCCACTCTTCCAACTGGCATAATTCTCTCTGTAGACTTTGAAAATCTACTTCATTATCCACAACCCCTCCTATCTTAGTATCATCTGCATACTTACTAATCCAATTTACCACACCATCATCCAGATCATTGATGTACATGACAAACAACAGTGGACCCAACACAGGTCCCTGTGGCACCCCACTCGTCACTGGCCTCCAACCTGACAAACAACCATCCAGCATTACTCTCTGGCATCTCCCATTCAGCCACTGTTGAATCCATCTTGCTACTCCACCATCAATACCCAACCATTGAACCTTCTTAACCAACCTTCCATGAGGAACCTTGTCAAAGGCCTTACTGAAGTCAATATATACAACATCCACTGCTTTACCCTCATCAATTTCCCGAGTAACCTCTTCAAAAAATTCAAGAAGATTAGTCAAACATGACCTTCCAGGCACAAATCCATGTTGACTGTTCCTAATCAGACCCTGTTTATCCAGATGCTTATATATAATATCTCTAAGTATCCTTTCAATTAATTTGCCCACCACTGACGTCAAACTAACAGGTAAACTTGCTAGGTTTACTCTTGGACCGCTTTTTAAACAATAGAACAACATGCGCAGTATGCCAATCCTCCGGCACTATTCCCATTTCTAATGACATTTGAAATATTTCTGTCATAGCCCCTGCTATTTCTACACTAACTTCCCTCAATGTCCTAGGGAATATCCTGTCCGGACCTGGAGACTTATCCACTTTTATATTTCTCAAAAGTGTCAGTACTTCCTCTTCTTTGAATCTCATAGTTTCCATAGCTACTCTACTTGTTTCCCTTACCTCACATAATTCAATATCCTTCTCCTTGGTGAATACCGAAGAAAAGAAATTCTTCAATATCTCCCCCATCTCTTTTGGCTCTGCAGATAGCTGTCCACTCTGACTCCCTAATGGACCAATTGTATCCCTCGTTATCCTTTTGCTATTAATATAGCTGTAGAAACCCTTTGGATTTACTTTCACCTTACTTGCCAAACCAACCTCATATCTTCTTTTAGCTTTTCTAATTTCTTTCTTGAGATTCTTTTTACATTCTTTATACTCCTCAAGCACCTCATTTACTCCACGCTGCCTATAATTATTGTAGATCTCCCTTTTTTTCCGAACCAAGTGTCCAATTTCCCTTGAAAACCATGGCTCTTTCCTATTTTTACTATTTCCTTTCAACCGAACAGGGACATAAAGATTCTGCACTCTTAAAATTTCCCCTTTAAATGTCTTCCATTTCTCTTCCACATGTTTCCCATAAAACAAAATGTCCCAATTTACTCCATTTAAATCCTTTCGCATCTCCTCAAAGTTAGCCTTTCTCCAATCAAAAATCTCAACCCTAGGTCCAGTTCTGCCCCTCTCCATAATTATATTGAAACTAATGGTATTGTGATCACTGGTCCCAAACTGTTCCCCAACGCATACCTCTGCCACCTGACCCGTCTCATTTCCTAACAGGAGGTCCAGTACAGCCCCTTATCTAGTAGGTACTTATATGTATTGCTGCAAAAAACTATCCTGCACACATTTTACAAACTCCAACCCATCCAGCCCATTTACAGAATGTGTTTCCCAGTCCATGTGTGGAAAATTGAAATCTCCCACAATCACTACCTTGTGCTTACTACTAATATCTGCAATCTCCTTACATATTTCCTCTTCCAATTCTCGCTCCCCAATTGGCGGTCTATAATACACCCCTATAAGTGTTGCTACCCCTTTCCCATTTCTCAGTTCCACCCAAATAGCCTCCCTAGACGAGCCCTCTAATCTATCCTGCCAAAGCACTGCTGTAATATCTTCCCTGATAAGCAATGCAACACCTCCACCTCTTGCCCCTCCAATTCTATCACGCCTGAAGCAACGAAATCCTGGAATATTTAGTTTCCAATCACAGCCCTCCTGCAACCATGTTTCACTGATCGCCACAACATCATACTTCCAGGTGTCTATCCAGGCTCTAAGCTCATCCACCTTTCTTACAATGCTCCTAGCATTAAAATATACACATTTAAGAAACCCACCCTCTCTTATTCTCTGTTTATTGTCTTTTTCTTCTCTCTCCCCTACATTTTGGGTCAGAGTGCTACCATTCTCTGCCTCCTGCCTCACACACTGACTGCTAGCTTTCCCAATTTGAGACCCTCCCCCCAACCATACTAGTTTAAAGTCTCCCCAGTAGCCTTTGCAAATCTCCCCGCCAGGATATTGGTCCCCCTCGAGTTCAAGTGCAACCCGTCCTTTCTGTACAGGTCGCACCTTCCCCAAAAGAGGTCCCAACGATCCAGAAACTTGAATCCATACCCACTGCACCAGTCCCTCATCCACTCATTTATCCTCCACCTCGCTCCATTTCTACTCTCACTGTCGCGTGGCACAGGCAGTAATCCTGAGATTGTTACTTTTGCAGTCCTTCTCCTTAACTCTCTACGTAACTCCCTAAATTCTTCTTTCAGGACCTCTTCTCTTTTTTTACCTATGTCATTGGTACCTATATGCACCACAACCTCAGGCTCCTCTCCCTCCCATTTCAGGATTTCTTGGATCCGTTCAGACACATCCCTGACCCTGGCACCAGGGAGGCAAACTACCATCCAGGACTCCAGTCTGCGTCCACAGAATCGCCTATCCGACCCCCTGACTATAGAGTCCCCTATTACAATTGCCCTCCTCTTCTTTTCCTTACCCTTCTGAGCAACAGGACCGGTCTTTATGCCAGAGGCCCGGTCGCTGTCGCTGCCCCCAGGTAGGCTGTCTCCCCCACCCTTACTCAAACATGAGTACTTATTTTCAAGGTGTACAGCCACCGGGGTACTCACCAGTCCCTGCCTCTGCCCCTTGCCCTTCCTAACTGTGACCCAGTTTTCTGTCTCCCGTGGTCTTGGAGTGACCACCTCCCTGTAACTCCTATCTATGACCTCCTCGCTCTCCCTGAGCAGACAGAGGTCATCGAGTTGCGGTTCCAGGTTCCTAACACGGTCTCTTAGGAGCCCCATCTCGACGCACCCGGCGCAGATGTGGACGTCTGGAGGGCACTCAGACCCCATGACCTCCCGCATCTGACATCCAGAACAGTAAACTGCCCTGGCCCTCATTCTCCCCCTTATCCTGGATACAATACAAAGCCTTACCCGGGATACAAGCCAATCAGCTGCTTCCTCTAGTCCTGTAATGGCTGCTTCCATTAGTACGTTCGACCAATCAGAGGCTTCCACCAGCCCCCTTAATTTGAAGTGTGATCTGCGAATGGAACGTTGCAGATTTTGGTCGCTCCTCCCTCACCAACGGCTCCTGGGCCTCTGTTGAAACAAGCCCCGCGATGGGTTTTTTTAAGTCACCACACGAAGATCGCTCCTCCCTCACCAATGGCTCCTGGGCCTCATAATAAAATAAACAAAAAAAAAAACCCAAAAACAAAACAAAAAAAGAATTGGTCTTGTTTATCTATTAGGAGGAGTCTCATTTATTCCAGGTGGGCTGTGTCCAACATATTATTGATCCACATTTTAAATGTTGGTATAGTAGCATTTTTCCAAAATGTAAGTATGTTTTTTGCTGTTATTAAACCATAATTTAAAAATGAATTTTGGGGTACATTTAATTTGTTCCCGTCTCCCATTACTCCGAATATAATCATGTCAGTATTGGGTTCCATTTTTATCTTAAGTAGACTAGTGAATATATCAAATATATCACACCAATATTTATGAAGTTTTGTGCAAGAAACAAAAGAGTGTGTGATATTGGCATTTTGAGAAAGACATGTCACAGATGGGAGAAATATTTGGATAGAATTTATTCAACCAGGTTTCCGGTGGCGACATGCTTTGCTAGCAGTCGCAAATCTCTTAGCTCCGCTGAAAATCCGCGATTTTTCGCGTTAAAATCGGGTCTGGAGGTCGGGACCGATTTTAAAGACTTACCGGAGTTTCATGTCGCGGTGCTGATGACGTCATCAGTAAGCACCGTGGATTTAACGGAGGGAAATTCAGTTTAAATGAAAAATACATCTACGGGTCAGAGTCCTCAGAGGAAAGTGACAAAACAACTGCTGAAGTCTCAGAACACCAAGAAACTGCAAAACTAACCTCTGGAGTGGATTCTGCAATGGCTACACGATCTAAGACTGAGTTGATCACAAAAGAGAAAACTGAAATGGAGGAATTAAGGAACTCGGTAAGAGATTTGAAAGATGATGTGAAAGCTGGAAATTTAAACCTGATTGCTGGTAATGAAAAAATACTTGAGGGCATTGGTGCCCTGCAAAAAAAAGTTGATGATGTGCAAGAAGAGCTAACGGGGAAAATTACTAAGGTGGCAGAAGAGTCCACAAAGATGTTTGAGGCTGTGCATGAAACTATTTCCGCAAATGCAACTGCAGTGAAAGATTTGGAAGCTGTTGTGGAAGAGATGGCTGGAGAAATGGAGGCAATGAAGTTAGAATTAGACAGCCTTAAAAGCAAATTTACAAAAATATCTGATAAATGTGTTGAACTAGAAGCTCGCTCAAGACGTCAAAATATACGAATACGTGGAGTGAAAGAGGGAGCTGAGGGGGAAAACGCTCGTGAGTTCACTGCCAATTTAATCAAACATGTACTCAATTTACCGGAGGCACCAGTAATTGAAGAAGCACATCGACTACCTAGATTTAAACCAAGATTTCAAGGAGAACAAGCCTACCCACGACAGATTATAGTCAAACTTCGGGATATCCCAACAGTGGAAGCGCTGATGAAAAAAATTAAACACGGAGAGAACATGATGTATGGAGATGATTCTATTAAACTTCTACGGGACTACCCCTATGAGATTGTGCAAAAGAGAAGAAAGTTCTCACAGACCAGAGAAGCTCTCTATGGTGTCAAGGGCGTCATATGTGGAGTGTTTTATCCGGCTAGGATGCGTATTACTTTCAAGGGAACCTCAAAAACATTCACTAACCCGGTAGAATCCCTTAAATACGCTCAAGAAATCGTGGCTAAGGCAGTAATAAAAGAAGATTGATTACCAGACGTCATGAACTAATTAATGTGCTTATTCCCCCAACAAGAATATTAGTAGAAAAATGAAAAAAGTGATTAACACCAAGTTTTTTTAAAAATGGCTATTCGCAACAGATTTTCCACGAGACTTGTCTAGACATTATAATCTTCTCTCGAATTTAATTCAAGGACATGCGATGCTTAAACCAGGAACCAGGAAACACTGATAACAGAAGAATGTAAATCTGCTGAAGCTGAGAGAGAGTGAAAAACATCACATGACTTACATATTTTTACAGACTTTTACAAAGTATAGAGAATTATTAGTAATTAATAACTAACAATACTAATACATAAACTGATACTGATAAATAAGTGTTATAACGCAGATAACATTGTAATCTCACAGGTTCCGCAGCTCGAGTGGGGAGGGGAAGAAACTCAGGCACCTGGCTTAATTCCAGGAGCCTGACTCTGGTTAACCCTTTCAACGAACAGCTCACTTTTAACAATACTAAAACCAATTACAAATAGTTAAGAGATAAAGAGAGAGGAATATATGTAACTGAATATTTGATTAGATTTGATAAGTCGGAATGAAACATATATATATATACTGCAATGGGATGAAATAGAACTGATTTGGAAACGGTACCTACCCCCTTGGTTATGAGTAATAAATTCAGTTGAAAGCATACAACACGGACATTTCGTTCCTACAGGAAACGCATCTTAAACATCAAGATCAGACGAGATTGAGGGCTAACTGGATAGGCCAAACATTTCACTCTTCGTTCACTTCTAAATCTAGAGGTACTGCAATTATTATCCGTAAAGGAATTCCATTTAAATCAAAGAATATTATTTCAGATAAGGAAGGGAGATATCTTATAGTAGCAGGAGAGATCAATAATACGCCAATTACGCTGGTAAATATATATGCGCCCAACTTTGATAACCCTCAATTTTTTAATAAAATTCTGAATATAATTGCAGAATTTAATTATCAAAATGTTATAATTGGAGGAGACTTCAACTGTGTTTTAGACCCTTATTTAGATAAATCGATGCAAAAACAAAAAGGTAATATGAAATCTAAAACCAGTGAACTCTTACATACATATATGGAAAACACAAATATAGCAGATGTATGGAGGATTGCAAATCCGACGGAAAGGGACTACTCGTTCTATTCAACGGTGCATAAAACATATTCACGGATAGACTATTTTCTTGTGGATACAAAATTAATTACACACACTATGAATCCTAAATACCACATTAATGCGATTTCAGATCACTCTCCTTTAACCTTTGTTTTAAAATTAGAAGGAATGTCTATGAATAAATCGTTTTGGAGGTTTAATTCGCAACTTTTAAAAGACCCACAATGGAGTATATATCTAAAAAAACAGATGGACTTATTCTTTGAGATAAATGATACACCAGATATATCCCCCACGCTATTATGGGAATCCTTTAAAGCATTTATTAGAGGAGTCATTATTTAATTTCAAGCTTATCAAAATAAAAAGAATAAGAAAGAACAAAGACATTTAGAAGAACAAATAAAACAATTAGATACAGATAATGCTAAAGATCCAACTATGGATAAACATAATAAAATCCTATTATTGAAATTCAAGCTGAATAAATTATTGTCAGAGAAAGTTATAACACTATTCCAAGTTACAAAACAAGAACACTTTGAATTTGGGGACAAACCCCACAAACTCTTAGCACGCCAGTTGAAAAAACGGGAAAAAGAGAATGCAATACTAAAGATTAAATCAGATAGTGGGGAATTATTAACATTACCCAAAGATATCAATAAAAGATTTGCTCAATTTTACGAAAATCTATATACATCTAAAACGTCAATAGATAATAATAAAATTTCAGAATTTCTGGAAAATTGTAACCTCCCAAAATTAGAATTGAAGGAACAAGAGGAACTGGGAGCAACAATTACCTCTAAGGAGATAGAAGACACAATAAAAACACTAAAGAATGGCAAAACACCAGGACCAGACGGATTTAGTAGTGAATTCTATAAAGCCTTTTACGATATAGTTACCCCACGATTACAGAAAATGTATACATACGCTTTTAAAGAGCAAAGCTTACCCGAAACATTAGCAGAATCAACGATCACATTAATACTTAAAAAAGACAAAAACATAGAAGAACCAGGCTCATATAGAGCTATTGCTTTGTTAAATACGGATCAAAAAATAATAGCGAAAACACTAGCCAGTAGACTAAGCAGGTACGTTAGTAGATTAATAAATGGAGATCAAACAGGATTTATACCTAAGAGACACTCATTCAATAATCTGAGACGTTTGCTTAACATAATGCACTCACATAAATCTCACGACCAAGAGTTATCTATTATCTCACTGGACGCAGAAAAAGCGTTTGATCAAGTAGAATGGGATTATATGATTAAAGTATTGCAAAAATTCCAATTGGGAGAAAATTTTATCGCATGGATAAAACTATTATATAACAAACCTACGGCTAGAATATTAACTAATAATATTTTATCCTCGAAATTTGAACTATCAAGGGGCAATAGACAAGGATGCTCATTATCACCGCTGTTATTTGCTTTGGTAATTGAACCCCTTGCTGAAAAAATAAGAACACATCCGGATATTCATGGTTATAATACAAAATACTCAAAGAATAAAATATCCCTATATGCCGATGATGTACTACTGTACATCACAAAACCACAAATTAGTATACCAAACATATTAAATTTAATTGAGGACTTTGGATCCTTTTCGGGATATAGAATAAATTGGAACAAAAGTGAAATTATGTCGATAAAACCAAAAGACTCAACACATCTTCGGAAATTTCCCTTTAAAATAGCTACAGAAAAATTCAAATATTTGGGAATTGAAATTACTAGAAATTACCAGGATATGTTTAAAGCCAATTACAATCCCTTACTCAAGAAATTGAATAATTTGATTAAATTCTGGAAAACACTTCCGATGTCCTTAATAGGCAGAATAAATGCTATTAAAATGGTTTTCTTACCACAAATTCTATACCTATTTCAATCAATACCTATATATCTCCCAAAAAAGTTTTTTAAAAATTTGGACTCAGACATTACAAATTTTATATGGGATTATAAATCCCATAGAATACAAATAGCACACCTTAATAAACGAAAAGAGCTGGGGGGTCTAGCACTCCCTAATTTTATGTATTATAATTGGGCAGTAAATATTAAAAATATGATTCACCTGCTGGATAACTCTGCACAGCAGGCGGACTGGATGGTAATGGAAAAAGGGGACTGCTCCCCGAGTAATATAGGAGCGACCATCCTCTCACCAATAAATTTGAATAATAAAAATTACAATAAAAATCCAATTATACATAACACAATAAGAACATGGAAACAAATAAAACAGAATTTAAAATTAAGAAACCTATCTCTTTTAATACCAATAGTCAATAATCCATCGTTTAAACCATCAATCATAGACAAATCATTTATACAATGGGAAAGAATGGGAATTAAAACGCTCGAAGATCTGTATGAATTGGGGAATTTACTATCATTTCAACAACTACAACTGAAATATAATTTGAAAAATAATCAATATTTTAAATATCTTCAAATTTGTGATTATCTGAAAAAACACACAAAAGACTATCATGATATGCCTTCCGACTTATTGGATGAAGCAATGAAGACCAAGGCGGAATCAGCTAATTTAATATCGTACCTATATAATATCATTTTAAACATAGAAATACCCACAACAGACGGAATTGGAAAAGATTGGGAACAAGAATTAGCTATAAAAATCTCAAAAGAGACCTGGGATAATCATTTACTACAGGTGCATAAATGTTCGATCAACGTACGACATACGCTCATCCAATTTAAAACATTACATAGATTATATTATTCAAAAACTAAATTAAATAAAATCTTCCCTAATGTTTCACCAATCTGTGATAAATGCCTGTGTCAAGAAGCTACCATAGCGCACTCTTTTGTTTTTTGTACAAAAATCCAAAAATTCTGGTATGAAATATTTGATATTTTTTCAAAATTGATCAAAATAAAACTGGTACCAAAACCAGAATGGATTATCTTCGGAATATCGGAAGATAACCCTGAATTTTTTTTTTTTATTTTTTTTTTTTTTTTTTATTATTGGAGATAGGTACATGATCTATTACATCATTACTGTTACATCATTTTTAAATTGATAATATTGTCAGTTATTATTACATTGTCTCCAATACTTTTTGCATTTTTCTTCGTTTTTTTTTATAACTAGATAGAGCTAAAGGGATAGATGAAATAGAGAGAGGGAAGAAGGAAAAAGAAAACTAAAATAAAAAAAAAGGGGGAAGAGGAGTGAAAGAGGTAATTGAAGAAGAATGGAAAAATTTGTTAGAGTTTAAAAACATCATTCGAGATATGTTCGTACATTTCGAAGTATAGCATTTCATCCAATCTTTAGTCCGGGTGCTAGTCAGGTTCCTGTGCTGAACTATTCTGACCCTTTAAGTAATCAATAAAAGGAGACCATGTTCCAACGAATAATTCCTGTTTATCCAACAGGGAAAATCTGATTCTTTCCATGTTTAAGGTCTCCGTCATTTCTATAATCCACATTTTGATTGTGGGGGCCGTAGGGCCTTTCCAAAATTTTAGGATTAATTTTTTTCCTGTTATTAAACTGTAATCGATAAAGTTTCTTTGTGTTATTCTAAGTGTTTGATTTAATTCTAATATTCCGAGTATTATTAATTTTGAGTTTGGTTCCAGTTGTGTGTTGGTTACTTTGGAAATTATACTAAAAATATTTACCCAAAATTTTTTAATTTTTGTACAGTTTGTAAACATGTGCGATAACGTAGCTTCTAAATGTTGACATTTATCACATATAGGTGAGATATGTTGAAAAATTTTATGTAATTTTGTTTTGGCGTAATGTAACCTATGTATTACTTTAAATTGTATTAGAGAATGTCTCGCGTTTAGTGAACACTGATGTATGTGTTGTAGACTTTCTTCCCAAGTGTCTTTCGTTATTACCTGATTTAATTCTTTTTCCCATGCTTGTCTGTATAAGTCCGTCAAAGGAATGTCACTATCTAATAAGATATTATATATATAAGATATTAATTTTTCTGTATTAGGATGCTTATTCCAACATTCATCAAGAATCTCTGGGTTTCTATTTCGAAAATTTTTAGAATTCGATTTAACATAATCTCTAAGTTGAAGATATCTGAAATAATCATTTCCTCGAAGTCCATAAATCTGTTGCAACTCCTGAAATGTCAAAAAAGAGCCTTCCTTGTAAAGGTGTCCTATATTTTTAATTCCATAATTCTTCCATTGTGTAAAACCCCCGTCTAAACATGAAGGCTTAAACAATGAATTATTCACAATTGGAAGAAAAAGAGATAAGTTATCTAATTTTAATGTCTTTTTTAATTGTTTCCAAATTTTTATAGCACTAAATATTATAGGGTTTTCCCTATAAATTTTCTTGTTTAATTTAGACGTAGCAAATAATATCGAACCAATATCATAAGGCATACAATCTTCCTTTTCCATTTTTAACCAGTCTGGTTGCTGGTCTATTTCTCCCAACCAGAAGTTCATATTTTTAATATTAACTGCCCAGAAATAAAACAAAAAGTTAGGTAAAACCAAGCCTCCATTATTTTTTGATTTACACAAGTGTCTTTTGCTTATCCTATGATTCTTATAATCCCAGATAAAATCATTAACAATAGAGTCCAATTTTTTAAAGAAGTTTTTTGCCAGGTATATCGGAATCGTCTGAAAAAGGTATAATATTTGCGGTAAAAAAATCATTTTTATGGCATTAATTTTACCAACCATTGAAATAGGTAATGTTTTCCAGTATTGGATATTCTTATGTAATTTATTCAATAATGGGGGGAAATTTGCTTTAAATAATGATGTATATATCTTAGTTACATAGATACCTAGATATTTAAATTTTTCATTTACTACTTTAAATGGGAATTGTTGTATTATCTGTTTATTATGTTCCCTTATTGGCATAATTTCACTTTTATTCCAATTTATTCTGTATCCTGAAAGTGCACCGAATTGGTTTATTAGTTTTAATAGGTTTGGGATACTAATTTCTGGTTTTGTGATGTAAATTAATACGTCATCTGCATATAGAGAAATTTTATTCACTGTGTCTTTACTGTTATAACCATATATTTCCGGATGCCCCCTAATTCTTTCTGCAAGTGGCTCAATTGCAAGTGCAAATAGTAATGGAGATAACGGGCATCCTTGTCTACACCCTCTAGATAGACTGAATTTAGATGACAGTCTTTGGTTGGTAAGTATTCTGGCCGTAGGATTTGTGTATAGCAGTTTTATCCATGTGCAAAATTTCTCCCCTAGCTGCATCTTTTCCATCACCGAAAATAAATAAGGCCATTCGACCTGATCAAATGCTTTTTCAGCGTCAAGTGAGATTATTGCTAAATCTTCATTAATAATTCTCTTGGTATATATAATATTAAATAATCTTCTTAGATTATAATATGAATACCGTTTCTGAATAAAGCCTGTTTGGTCAGGGTGTATTAATTTATTCATCACTGTACTTAATCTACGTGCTAGTATTTTAGTTAGTATTTTCTGGTCTGTATTCAGAAGTGCAATTGCTCTGTATGATCCCGGATCTTCCGGATCTTTATCAGCTTTAGGAATAAGCGTTATTATAGATTCATTTAAGGTGTCTGGGAGTTTCTGTTGGGTGTAGATATAATCATATAGTCTTTGCAAGCGTGGGCACAGCAAATCATGAAATTTTTTGTAAAATTCTGAACCTAGACCATCTGGCCCTACTGCCTTACCATTTTTTAGAGAGCCAATAGACTCCTCAATATCCTTTATCGTAATTTCCCTTTCTAATAATTCTCTATCCTTTGAATCTAAACCTTTTAAATTACATTTTATTAAAAAATCTGCTATTCCTTCTGATTGTGCTACAGTTTTAGTTGAATAAAGGTTATGATAGTATTGTAGAAATCTATCATTTATATCCTTGGGCATTTTTAATAATTCTCCTGTCTCTGTTCTAATTTTATGAATTATTTTTTCCCCTTCCATTTTTCGCAGCTGGCGTGCTAATAGTTTTTGTGGTTTGTCTCCAAATTCAAACTGTAATTGTTTGGTTTTTTGATAAAGTTTTATTACTTGTTCTGAGTACATTTTATTTAATTTATATTTCAGTACAGCAATTTTATTATGTTTTGACGTAGATGGCGTTCTCGCATTTTCTGTATCTAGTTGCTTAATTTCACTTTCCAGTGCTTTTTGTTTAATCCTGTTTTCTTTATTATAAAATGCTTGGGCAGAGATTAATGTACCTCGAACATACGCTTTGAACGTCTCCCACATAAGAGAAGCAGGTGTGTCAGGGTTGTCATTTACCTCAAAAAATATTTGGATTTGTTTAATAATATATTCCTGGCATGATCTTTCGTTCAAGATTTGTGGGTTAAGTCTCCAATATGTTTGTTTCTCGGACATTCCATTTAATTTAATCATGAATGTTACCGGTGCGTGATCTGAAATTATAATGTTATGATATTTTGAATTATAAGTAAATGGAATAAACGTAGAGTCAACTAAAAAGTAATCTATTCTTGAGTATGTTTTGTGTACTGGTGAATAAAATGAATATTCCCGTCCGGTTGGGTTTTCTATTCTCCAGATATCCTTAATATTAGTGGTATTAATAAATGAATTTAAAAAAACACTTGAATTGGATGTTGCTTTTTTTTGCCTTGATGATCTATCTAAGTATGGGTCTAATGTACAATTGAAGTCTCCTCCAATTATTAATTTGTATTGTGCAAATTCAGGAATTTTATTAAATGTTTTGTTAAAAAAAGTGGGGTTATCGAAGTTAGGCCCATAAACATTTAGAAGGATCACCTTTTCACCATTTAACTCTCCAACCACTATAATATATCTGCCATCCATATCCTCTATTATTGAGGAGGTCGCAAAAGGAATTCCTTTACGAATTACTATTGCTACTCCTCTTGACTTGTGGGAAAAAGAAGAATGATATGATTCAGCGATCCACTTAGCTTTAAGTCTGTGTTGTGATTCCTTTTTAAGATGTGTCTCTTGAAGAAATATTATATCTGTTTTGATTTGATTTAGGTGTGCCAAAACTTTACTTCTCTTAATTGGTTCATTGATTCCCTTGACATTCCAACTACAAAATGTTATTCCCTGACCCCTTCTTGTCATGTTAGCATCTTGCATATTGCTTTTGAGGTGGTCTATAACCGGGCAGAAGGAACAACACATAGAACCTGACCCTGCTCCCAAACCTCAGATAGATGAATTTAAATTCGAATACATCATTCTTCCGATCATATCTCCTTGCCTTGGTCTTGTTTTTCCATTCAAACCTTGAGTTAGAGAAATATTTAAAGAAAGAAAAGTGATAGGGTTGGTTAGTGTAGGGTGAAGAAAAAAGAACTACATCTACAATTAGTGTAGTTAGTGATAGCCACACTAACGTGGCTAGAATTCTAAAGACTTCCGTAGCCTTTGTAAAATGAAAAAATTCCCAGCTCCGTGCCCGAGGAAGAGGAAAGAAAAAAAAAAAAAGGGGGAAATTATATTTAACATTCAATCAACTTCTTTGGGAGTATCAAACTTATTTACCTAGTCATACTTATACCCACACAATATATATGCACCTACCTACGTACACGCATATATATATATATATGTATACATACCCACATGTATACTAGTATCAACACGTAACCCTGCAGAAAGGTTCAAGCCAGCAAAATGATTTTAAATTGAAAGATAGAGCGGAAAAAAGAAAAGGAAACCCGTCAATCATAATTATGATATAGGTTAATTTACCTCTTACATATCTTTCTATATACTATATTATGTAATTCCTTTCTTCATTTATCAAAGACTATTAATTATTGATCATTGTTATCCATCTTATACCGTATTAACTTTTATAAGAATTGGTAATGTTAATAATTTTAGTGGAAATAAGGATATTTAATAAGTATTAGTTGTTACCTGTATAGTTAAATATGAATTTACATATAATAGTAATGATTAGTGACCTAAAAAGAGCCAAAACAAAAAAGAGAAAAAAGAGGGAAAAACCCTCGAAAAATCGCAGTTTTTATCCAATGTCCTCCATCATTTTCGATTTCCAAGTGTCTATAAAGTTCTTGAACGAATTTTAAAGGTCCTTTTAGATCTAATGGTCATCTTAGTCCATGGCTCCTAAGGAGTGATGTAGGTTCTTCAGTCTGTGGGCACGTTACCGACTACCTTGGCGTATTCGAGTGCTTTTTCGTGCTCTGTAAAAAAGAACACATTGGCATTGTAGGTGACTCTTAGCCTTGCGGGATAGAGTAGGCTGTATTTCAAATCCGGTACACTCTTCAATATTCTTTTGGTCTCGTTGAACAGCATTCTTTTCTTGAAGACCTCTGTCGAGTAATCTCGGTAGATGCTAAATCTCTCGCCTTCAAAAAAAAGTTGACCGCTCCGAACACTTTTCTTCATTATCTCATCAAATTCATGATCCTGTAGGACTTTTACAATAATTTGTCTTGGATGGACATCATCTTGTGTACGACGTCGCTGCGCTCTATGGGCTCGGCCGAGTAGAGGTTTGTGATCCAATTTTAGGACTTTATGTAGTAAGTCTGCCACAAAATCCCGAGTGCCCATTTCCTTCTCGCTTCCTTCCTTCACCCCTACAATTCTTAGGTTCTTTCGTCTTTGACGCCCCTCCAGATCGATACATTTATCATTTAATTTGCTCACCATGTTTGTGAGGCGTTGGTTTTCAGTAAGGAGCTGATTTACTGTTTCTGCACTTGTCATCGCACATTTCTCAAGCTCTGTTATCGCTATTCTGTGTTGATCAAGTTCTTGGCGAATGGGGTCCACCTCTGTTTGAACCTTTGTTTCCACCGAAACGAGTCTGACTTCCATCACTTCCATCTGGTCTTTGACCTCTTCCTCCCTCGTCCTCTTCCAGTTTTCAAGCATTTGTTGAACTGTGACGAGCATTTCTGCTCTAAAATCTACCTTGAAGGTGTCTAGTGCCTTTTGAAATTTCTCTCCAAAAGTCTTCATTTCAGCAGCCAGACAAGTCTTCATTTCAGCAGCCAGAAAGATTTTAAGATCTTCCATTTCCCATTTTTTCCCCCCTTTAATCTTCTTTGGAGGATCTTCCTGGGCCATCGCTGTAACTGAGGCCGAGGCTTCTGTAGGGCCTTCCTCTTCCATCTGGGGTCTTCCTTTACCCGATTTTTTTGTTGCTCCACGGGGGGGGTGTGTTGTAGCGACATACCTTAAGTCGCATAACCCTGAATTAAACGTGTTTCAGAGGAATTTATTTAAGATAAGATAACCCTGAATTAAACGTTAAGATAACCCTGAATTAAACGTGTTTCAGAGGAATTTATTTAATTACGGGCTAATAATGGGAAAAAAGCTTATACTTAAATTCTGGAAAAATGCGCCGACACCAACAATAAAAATGTGGATATCAAATATGTTTGAAACATTACATTTGGAAGAGATGAGATTCCTCCTAGCAGGTAAAGCAGACCAATTCCAAAAGACGTGGTCTATGTTTCTGGACCTATTACAAGTATGAGGTGCAATAGTAATTAAAAAAAAAAAAACAAATATATAAATAAGTGGTATCAGGACCTGGTAACGGGAGGTAAAATAACAAAACAGACTTGGTTGGTAGTCCCCTTTCTGCGGAGTTTAATGTTATAATAGAGCGATTGTTTCTATTTTCTCTCTCTTTCTTTTCTAGGGTCTATTTTCTCACTTTACTTCCTTCTCTAACTTCTTTCCTAAGGGGCTTTCTTTTCCCAACACTCTTGCACTGCACGACTCTCTTGCACTTTCTTTACTTTCCTTACTTCTACCTTTTTCTTAAAGCTCAAAAAAAATGAAGCAGTACAAAAAATGTATTAAGATATATGTGTTGTGTAGGATTGTAATTTACCGTACTTCTAATAAAAATAAAATTTAAAAAAAAAATTAAAAAAAAAGAATTTATTCAACCTAGTTTTTGAATAATATTATCGAACATTTATGTATATATATCAAATACTTTTCCCATGTTTCTTTGGAAATGTTTATCATTGATTCTTTTTCCCAGTCTTCTCTAATTGCTTCTGTTTTTCCCAGTCTTCTCTAATTGCCTCAGCAATTCTCTGTTTAGAATACTATTATATAGATATGATATTAATTTTTGTGAGTTTGCCTTAATATTCATTGCTTCTTCCAGTGGGTCTATCATTATGCTCTGAAATCTTGGTATATATTTCTTCATGGACAGGTACATGGATAGGACAGGTTTGGAGGGATATGGACCAAGTGCAGGCAAGTGGGACTAGGGTAGGTGGGACATTGTTGGCCAGTGTGGGCGTGTTGGGCCGAAGGGCCTGTTTCTACACTATTAATCTATGACTATGAGTGCACCAAATACACCAGATATTGGGCTAAAACACATCATGGACAGGTTCAGAATAGGATACAACAGATAATGAGGAGTCAACACCAGCACCTGATCCAAATGGCGTAAGTCCGAGGGCCAGACATTGCAGGAAAGCCCATGGGGCCAGGAATTGGAGGAACACACCTCGGGGAAAAAACATTGGGGACATGACCAGACAATTGTAGGCCTCCGGGGAGTGTTGTAGAGCAGAGGGATCTAGGATGTCATTGTCATTGATGGGACCACATTTACAGTATTGTGTTCAATTCTGGGCACAATGTTATTGGGAAGATGCCAACAAACTGGAAAGGGTACAGAGAAGATTTATAAGGATGTTGCAACTGTTCCAGCTGCTACGGTCAGGCAAACACCTCCATTGCCATGCGGTGAGAACAGAGAGGTTGAGAAGGAGTTTCTTCCCAGAGGCCATTCGGACTGTAAACGCCTATCTCACCAGGGACTAACTCTACTGAACGTTTTTCCTTCCATTATTTATTATGTAAAGGTATATGTGTGTTATGATTGTGTTTATAGGTTGTTTGTCTTTTTGCACAAAAGTCCGCGAGCATTGCCACTTTCATTTCACTGCACATCTCGTATGTGTATGTGACAAATAAACTTGACTTGACTTGACTTGACTTGACTTGACTTGACTTGACTTGACATGACTTGACTTGAGGGTATCAGGGTCGGCTAATGGGAGAGGTTGCGTAGGCTGGAACTCTAATCCTTGGAGCGCAGGAGGATGACCTTACAGAGGGATACACAATCATGAGAGGCATCGATCGAGTAGATGCACAGAGTCTTTTGACCAGAGTAGAGAAATCGAGGACCAGAGGACAAGGTGAAGGGGAAAAGATTGAATTGGAATCTGAGGGTTAACTTTTCCACACAGAGGGTGGTGGGTGTATGGAGTGAGCTGCCGGAGGAGGTAGTTGAGGCTGGGACTATCTGAATATTTAAGAAACAGTTGGACAGGTACATGGATAGGACAGGGTTGGAAGGATGTGGGCCAAACACAGGCAGGTGGGACTAGTGTAGCTGGGACATGGAAACAATTTCATGAAATCAATATTCATACTGCTGGGTTGTAAGCTGTCCAAGTGAAATATGAGATGCTGTTCCCCCAATTTGTGTTTCATCTCACTCTGACAGTGGAGGAGGTCCATGACAGACAGGTCAGTGTGGGAATGGGATGGGGAATTGAAGTATTTGGCAACCAGGAGATCATGTTGGTCCAGGCAGACTAAGCGAAGGTGTTCAGCGAAACGATCGCCCAGTCTACGTTTGGTCTCGCAGATGTATTAGAGTCCACACCTTGAACAGTGGATACAGTAGATGAAGTTGGAGCAGGTGTAAGTGAAGTGAACTAACATTTATTTCCCGTCTACAACCGCTTTTGAACTGGATGTTTCCCTGGGCCATTTCAGAGCTGATAAGGGTCGGCCTCATGACTGGGGGCCTAGAGTCACATAACGAGATCAGGCAAAGTCAGCAGATGCTTTTCCCTGAAGCTTACAGTCATGGGTTTAGACACCAATGGGAGACAAAAGTGCTGGAGAAACTCAGTGGGTGAGGCAGCATCTATGGAGCTAAGGAATAGGTGACGTTTCGGGTCGAGACGCTTCCTCAGACTGATGTGTGGGTGGGGGGGGAAGAAGAAAGGAAGAGACGGAGACAATGGGCTGTGGGAAAGCTGGGAAAGGGAGGGGAAAGAGGGAGAAAGCAAGGACTACCTGAAATAGCAGTATGAACATTGACTTCTCCAATTTCAGGCAGTCCTTGCTTTCTCCCTGTTTCCCCTCCCCTTCCCAGCTCTCCCACAGTCCACTGTCTCCACCTCTTCCTTTATTCATCTTCCGCACCCCCCCCCCCGCATCAGTCTGAAGAAGGGTCTCGACCCAAAAGGTCACCTATTCCTTCGCTCCATAGATGCTGCCTCACCCACTGAATTTCTCCAGCATTTTTATCTACCTACGATTTTTCCAGAATCTGCAGTTCTTTCTTAAACAATCTCTTTCCCAATGTCACAACTACAGACACAGGCCTTTAATTGCACAGATTTAATGGACTGACTTTAAACTCCTCACCGCTGTGGTGTGGTGGGGACATGGTCTCCAGATCACACACCCAACTTCTGAATGACATCAGTCACTGGAACATTGTGACCGTGTAACCCTACTGAAGCACAATACAGAGAGGCCAACAACAAGGAGGAGGACGTCCTCCTCGCTCACTCTCTCTCTCGCCATGTACCTCTCTCTCTCTCTCTCTCTCTATCTCTGTGTGCCTGTCTCTCTCTGTCTATGTGTCTCTCACTGTCTCCGTCTGTCTGTCTCTCTCACTGTCTGTTTCTGTCTCTCTCTGTCCCTCTCTCTGTCTCTTTTCCTTTGTTTTTGCTTCTCTCTTTCTCTCTCAAGCCGACATCTTCCATGTTCCACAACAGCATGGCAGTAGTCAACACACAGCATCTGTTGTTCAGCAGCCAGACTCCCTTCCACCCTCACATTTTGACCGTCTATAAAGACAGGACGTTGGAACAAACAAGGGCCTTTCAATGCCACTGGCCTCTGCTCGCTCCAGGAATGTCTGCTCTGACACTGGTCTCCTATCTCTTCCGATTCCTCCTCCAGAAGTGTTGCCACTCCTCCAGTATATTTCCCACACTTCACTGCTTGTGAATAACGGCCTTGACTTCTGCTTTCTGTCTGCTTCTCTCCTCTCAGCCAATGAAAAATGTGTGTGAAGGAAGTGCAGACTGCAGAACTGCAGTCTATCTGGTTTACTCTGAAGATGGACAAAAAATGCTGGAGTAACTCAGCGGGACAGGCCGCATCTCTGGATAGACGTAATTGGTGATGCTTTGGGTCGATGCCTTTCTTCTCAAGAGAGAGTTAGATTTAGCTCTTAGGGCTAAGGGAATCAAGGGTTATGGGGAAGTAGCAGGAACGGGGTACTGATTTTAGATGATCAGCAATGATCATAGTTAATGGCTGTGCTGGCTCGAAGGGCCGAATGGCCTACTCCTGCACCCATTTTATATGTTTCAGACTGAGCGTGGGGGGTGGGAGGATGTTTTTCAAATTTTAAAACAACTACTGGGTATATTTTGTGCTGATTCAGTTTATAACTGTGGTAATTTGGTAAGGCAACTGTGCCAACTTTAACATCTTGTAAACAAAGATCACAGGTTCAAATCCCGTCAGTGCCCATATTTACTTCTCTTTAACAGGGTGGCACAATGGTGCAGCTGGTAGAGCTGCTGCCTCATAGACTTGAGTACGATCCTGACCTCAGGTGCTGTCTGTGAAGTTTGCATGTACTCCCAGTGACCGCGTACGTTTTGTCCAGGAACAGTCTGAAGAAATTCCACATCACATCAAGCAACTGGGAGCTCATTGCACGGGACAGGCACTCCTGGAGGAGCTACTCGTCACAAAATGAAACAATGCCGTGTCGCAGAGCCAAAGCGACAGCACAGTAAGGAGAGAGCGAAGGGGGCACGACGACTACCAACTACCGCCAGTCTCCACTGCCCACGTTGCACCAAGGTGTGTGGATCGTAGATCGGCCTCTACAGACATCTGCAGACCCACAAGTGGACGACCCTATGGAGAGGAGAGGGCAGTCATACTCGTTTCGAGTAACCGCTGAAGATGATGATGATTTGTGCTCTGGTTTCCTCCCACATCTCAAAGACATACGTGTTTGTACGTTAACTCAAGCTAACTAGGTTATCCCACTTTCTTATCTATTCCCTGCACAACAGTGTAATTTACAAAAACTGTGGTCAGCGTGCACTTGGAGGGCAGAAGGGCCTGTTTCCCAACAATGGGGAATTAGGGGAGGGCACCATCAAATGGGGAATTAGGGGAGGGCACCATCAAATGGGGAATTAGGGGAGGGCACCATCAAATGGGGAATTAGGGGAGGGCACCATCAAATGGGGAATTAGGGGAGGGCACCATCAATTATGTTTGTTTGCTCTGGGCACTGTGAGCTGTCGACGCTGGTTTACACCGAAGATCCACACAAAATGCTGCAGTAACCCAGCAGGACAGGCAGCAACTCTGGAATGGGTAATGTTTCAGGTCGAGACCCTCGCCCGACCGTCTGAGGTAGGGTATCGACCCGAAACATCCCCCATCCCTTCTCTCCATAGATACTCCCTGTCCAGCTGAGTTACTCCAGATTTTTGTGTCTAACTTTGTTTGACCCATCTTTAATAAATTTACATTACTTTGTGACAGGCCACTTTCACAATGTTTCCACTAGTGGGAGATAGTGAAAGGACGTTCCTTTAGGGAGGTGATAAGGAGGAATTTATTTAGTCAGAGGGTGGTGAATCTGTGGGACTCATTGCCACAGATGGCCATGGAGGCCAAGTCAACGGCCTTTTTAAGGCAGAGATAAATAAATTATTGATTAGAACGGATGTCAGGAGTTGTGGGGTATAGCCAGCAGAATGGTGTTGAAAGGGAAAGATAGATCAGCCGTGATTGAATGAGATAGTAGACTTGATGGGCCGAATGGACTAATTCAGCTCCAATTTCTCATGACCTTTCCATGGAATCTGAATCAGCATGGACTTTGCATTTGGTGTTTCTTGTTAAGAAATGGTTGCTCAGCTTTGAAGAGTAAGGTCGGCTTGGCAGAGTGAGTGTGAAAGAGACAGGAGACGGCTGATGGGTGAATGGCCTTTATTCCTCAGTGGAACCGGTTACAACTGCCCCTCCCCCGCACAGACCTCTCACCCCGGCAGCGACCCTCAACCCTAAAACCACCCTCCCAAACTCACTGCAACACCTGCTGACCCCTGACCTTTCACATTCAGACTGACCCCTGACCTCACCCCTCGTCTGAGGCAAGTCAGGGAAGCCCCACCCCCTAACGCTGAACCCACCCCTTCACCTCTGACCCTGGCCTAGGTCAGGACACCAGGGTGGTCGTGATCTCGGGGAAGTAATTCACTCTGACCCCCCGCTCTCTAACCCTCCTCATCTGACCCCTGACCCAGAGGTCAGCGCAGGACGGGCCTGAGCATGTGCAAGTGGTGGTATGACCTTTTCACCACTCATAAGATCTGACCCCTGACCCCACACTGTGACCCCATGCCCCTCCCCCGCACAGACCTCTCACCCCGGCAGTAGAGAGGTTGACCCCTGACCCTGACCCGTGAACCTGGGGGTCAGTGGAGGAGGTTGTCGATGGCCGCCTGTGGCCGGGGGAATCGGTACCGGTAGCCGCTGTCCAGTGTACGGCGAGGTTCCACCCACTGGCCCTGCACCAGTGACAATGCCCGCTCTGGCCACAGTGCAGCCTGCACCAATGCAGCCAGCACCCGCAGCTGGGCTCCACACCCCAGGCTCCCCGCCAGTGCCTCTGCTAACTCCCCCTGGGTGCAGCAAGATGGGGCAACACCGTTCAACACCCCTTCCACCCCTCCCAACCTCCCCCCCTTCCCCAGCACTCTCCCCCCCTCCTCTCACTCCCCTTCCCTCTGCACCCTCTCCAGCGTGTGCAGCAAGATCCCAGCCAGATCTTCCACGTGGATCCAGGGGAAGGGCTGGAGTCCGGAGCCCCCCCACAAAATCCCATCCTAAACGGCAGCAGCATCGGAGGCAGCACTCCCCCCGCTCTCCCCAGGACCACTCCTGCAGCGGGCGGTGGTGGAGGGGGGGGGGAGAGGAGGGTAAAAGAAAGAGTGGTGAGATGTGAAGTAGAGACTCCAGGAACAGGCGGAGCAGACGGACCAACTCCAGGGGGAGTGAGAGGCGGGATGAACCCACCATGGTGGACGGATACAGAGGATGGACGGATGCTCGGGGACAGAGACAGGGGACGGACTGAAGGCAGGGGGAGGGGGACAGGTGACTGTAGTGTATGTACTTCAAGCGCTTTTGATTGCAACATGCCCCTTAATTTAGTTCAACAAAGAAACTGACAAGTTACTAAATGGTGAGTGTACCTTGTAGAACTGTGTACCAGCACAGAGACCGGCCCTGTTGCTCCAAAAGCTAGGGAAAAAAAGAGGGCAATAGTAATTGGGGACTCTATTGTTAGGGGGTCGGATAGGCAATTCTGTGGACGCAGTCGGGAGACCAGGGTGGTGGTCTGCCTCCCTGGTGCCAAGGTCTCGGACGTGTCTCAACGCATCCAAGATATCCTTAAATCAGAGGGAGAGGAGCCTGAGGTCGTGGTACATATAGGTACCAATGACATAGGAAAAAAAAGGGAAGAGGTCCTGAAGGGAGGATTTAGGGAGTTGGGAGGAGAGTTAAGAAAAAGGACCAAAAAATCTCAGGATTACTGCCTGTGCCACGCGACAGTGAGAGTAAGAATGGAGCGAGGTGGAGGATAAATGCGTGGCTGAAAGACTGGTGCAGAGGGCAGGGATTCAAGTTCCTGGATCATTGGGACTTCTTTTGGGGAAGGTGGGACCTGTACAGAAAGGATGGGTTGCACTTGAACCCGAGGGGGACCAATATCCTAGCGGGGAAATTTTCAAAGGCAGCTGGGGAGACTTTAAACTAGAATGGTTGGGGCGAGGGACTCGAATAGCGAAAGCTAGTAGACAGAATGGGAGGCAGGAAGCAGAAATGGGAAGCACTCGGACGCAAGTGGAGAAAGGAAAAAAAGGAAATAAACAGAGAATAAGGTACGGGGGTTTTCTTAAATGTGCATATTTTAATGCTAGGAGCATTGTAAGAAAGGTGGATGAGCTTAGAGTCTGGATAGACACCTGGAAGTATGATGTTGTGGCGATCAGTGAAACGTGGTTGCAGGAGGGCTGTGATTGGAAACTAAATATTCCAGGATTTCGTTGCTTCAGGTGTGATAGAATTGGAGGGGCAAGAGGTGGAGGTGTTGCATTGCTGGTCAGGGAAGATATTACAGCAGTGCTTTGGCAGGATAGATTGGAGGGCTCATCTAGGGAGGCTATTTGGGTGGAATTGAGAAGTGGGAAAGGTGTAGCAACACTTATAGGGGTGTATTATAGACCGCCAAACGGGGAACGAGAACTGGAAGAGCAAATATGCAAGGAGATAGCAGAGATTAGTAGTAAGCACAAGGTAGTGATTGTGGGAGATTTCAACTTTCCACGCATAGACTGGGAAACACATTCTGTAAATGGGCTGGATGGGTTGGAGTTTGTAAAATGTGTGCAGGATAGTTTTTTGCAGCAATACATAGAGGTACCTACTAGAGGAGGGGCAGTGCTGGACCTCCTGTTAGGAAATGAGACTGGACAGGTGGCGGAGGTATGCGTTGGGGAGCACTTCGGATCCAGTGATCACAATACCATTAGTTTCAATATAACTATGGAGAGGGTCAGAACTGGACCTAGGGTTGAGATTTTTGATTGGAGAAAGGCTAACTTTGATGCGATGCGAGATGATTTAAAAGGAGTGAACTGGGACATTTTGTTTTATGGGAAAGATGTAGAAGAGAAATGGAGGACATTTAAAGGGGAAATTTTAAGAGTACAGAATCTTTATGTTCCTGTTCGGTTGAAAGGAAACAGTAAAAATTGGAAAGAGCCCTGGTTTTCAAGGGAAATTGGACATCTTGTTCGGAAAAAGAGGGAGATCTACAATAATTATAGGCAGCATGAAGTAAATGAGGTGCTTGAGGAGTATAAGGAATGTAAAAAGAATCTTAAGAAAGAAATTAGAAAAGCTAAAAGAAGATATGAGGTTGCTTTGGCAAGTAAGGTGAAAGTCAATCCAAAGGGTTTCTACAGCTATAATAATAGCAAAAGGATAAGGAGGGATAAAATTGGTCCATTGGAGAGACAGAGTGGACAGCTATCTGCAGAGCCAAAAGAGATGGGGGAGATATTGAACAATTTCTTTTCTTCGGTATTCACCAAGGAGAAGGATATTGAATTATGTGAGGTAAGGGAAACTAGTAGAGTAGCTATGGATACTATGAGGTTCAAAGTAAAAGAAGTACTGACACTTTTGAAAAATATAAAAGTGGATAACTCTCCAGGTCCTGACAGGATATTCCCTAGGACATTGAGGGAAGTTAGTGTAGAAATAGCCGGGGCTATGACAGAAATATTTCAAATGTCATTAGAAACGGGAATAGTCCCCGAGGATTGGCGTACTGCGCATGTTGTTCCATTGTTTAAAAAGGGTTCTAAGAGTAAACCTAGCAATTATAGACCTGTTAGTTTGACTTCAGTGGTGGGCAAATTAATGGAAAAGATACTTAGAGACAATATATATAAGCATCTAGATAAACAGGGTCCGATTAGGAACAGTCAACATGGATTTGTGCCTGGAAGGTCATGTTTGACTAATCTTCTTGAATTTTTTGAAGAGGTTACTAGGGAAATTGACGAGGGTAAAGCAGTGGATGTTGTCTATATGGACTTTAGTAAGGCCTTTGACAAGGTTCCTCATGGAAGGTTGGTTAAGAAGGTTCAACTGTTGGGTATAAATGCAGGAATAGCAAGATGGATTCAACAGTGGCTGAATGGGAGAAGCCAGAGGGTAATGGTGGATGGCTGTTTATCGGGTTTGAGGCAGGTGACTAGTGGGGTGCCTCAGGGATCTGTGTTGGGTCCTTTGTTGTTTGTCATGTACATCAATGATCTGGATGAAGGTGTGGTAAATTGGATTAGTAAGTATGCAGATGATACCAAGATAGGGGGTGTTGTGGATAATGAAGAGGATTTCCAAAGTCTACAGAGTGATTTAGGCCATTTGGAAAAATGGGCTGAAAGATGGCAGATGGAGTTTAATGCTGATAAATGTGAGGTGCTACACCTTGGCAGGACAAATCAAAATAGGACGTACATGGTAAATGGTAGGGAATTGAAGAATACAGTTGAACAGAGGGATCTGGGTATAACCGTGCATAGTTCCTTGAAGGTGGAATCTCATATAGATAGGGTGGTAAAGAAAGCTTTTGGTGTGCTAGCCTTTATAAATCAGAGCATTGAGTATAGAAGCTGGGATGTAATGTTAAAATTGTACAGGGCATTGGTGAGGCCAAATCTGGAGTATGGTGTACAATTTTGGTCGCCAAATTATAGGAAGGATGTCAACAAAATAGAGAGAGTACAGAGGAGATTTACTAGAATGTTGCCTGGGTTTCAGCAACTAAGTTACAGAGAAAGGTTGAACAAGTTAGGGCTTTATTCTTTGGAGCGCAGAAGGTTAAGGGGGGACCTGATAGAGGTCTTTAAAATGATGAGAGGGATAGACAGAGTTGATGTGGACAAGCTTTTCCCTTTGAGAATAGGGAAGATTCAAACAGGTTCATTGGTATCATTTAAAAATAAATTGGATAGGCATATGGATGAGAAGGGAATGGAGGGTTATGGTACGAGAGCAGGCAGGTGGGACTAAGGGGAAAAAAATTTGTTCGGCATGGACTTGTAGGGCCGAGATGGCCTGTTTCCGTGCTGTAATTGTTATATGGTTATATGGTGTGTTATTAGTTTAGTATAGAGATACAGCATGGAAATAGGCCCTTCAGTCCAACCTGCCCATACAGGCCAACATGTCCCTGCTACACTAGCTCCCCCTGCCTGCATTTGGTCCATATCCCTACAAACCCATCCTGTGCATCTATCTGTATAACTATTTCTTAAACATCGGGATAGTCCCAGCCTCAATTACCTCCTCTGGCAGCTCGTTCCATACACCCAAGGTCCATGGGCAGTAACAATGGTGTCAGGAGCAAAACTGCTACTCGATAGTTAGTCAAGTGCACAGTAGTAACCAGATATCCAAAAGCAATGATTCAAAACTCTTTGGTTGACCCTGGCACGCCTGCCACATAAAGGATATCTAATGCCTTCTGAAATGTTCAAGGCCACCACGGTGGTCTGAATCTATTGGCAGTTTGGAAAGATTCACCAACATCCTCACATTCTTTCAAGTCTCTTCATAACGACTTCACTTTTGCCCGGATCATCAAACTCACGGGGGCATGTACTGTTGATTCTGATCTAACAACACAGTTCAATCACTTTTCTGACTAACTCTGCCCTTTATATCACTAGATATATGTCCAGAGGTACCATTCTGGGTAGGAACCATTGCTGTGTCTGCATAGTTTAGGCTTGTTGATGCTGCAAGATTTAACGCACAGCAAACCCTTAACTTTCATTTCAAAACAATTGCTCTCAGCTTAATATGAATGTTTAGAACTTGCCATGATGTCTTAGCATCGAAGCAGTCCTCATAAGTATTGGAGCTTTTTAAATGCCATGGCGCACAGAATTACTTCTGATGTCTTCCCAATACAAATGGAAGACTGCGATCTCAATCCATGTGGTTTGTGAGGGAGCAAAACATTGATAGACACAGACTGGCATTCTTTACATGACATGACATTACTGGGCCCGCTCAATAACGCCGCTGGACCCGACCTACCGGGCATCGCCGCTGGACCGGGCCTCCCCCAGCATGGCCGCCCCACCGGACCCGACCCATCTCGTCGCCTTCCCGGGCTGGGCCGAGCCGAGCCGCCGCCGCCGACCATCCGCCCACCGGGACCTCCCTCCCTCCCTCCCTCACATCGCCCGCGGGCCCCGCCCGCCCGACTCAACCGCCCGCCCATCGACTCCGGCATCCGGTCCGTTGACCCTTGACCCTCACCACTCCACCTCCCTCCAGCGACCCACAGCCGTCGCCTCACCTGGAGCCTGGACTCTCCACTGGGCCTGAAGCCTTCACGCTGCTTACTCCCACTCTCCTGGGTTTGACTCCACTGGGTCCTAGTGCCAGTCGACCCAGCCTGGTCTACCTCAGTGGCAGTTCCACTGTCTTCCCCAACCGCCTCTAACTATGTGACCCCTGCTCTTCCCCGCCCACACCACAGCCCTCTCACCCCCCCACCCCCTGACCACCCACCACCTCTCCACCACCCACCACCACACACCACCTCCCCACCACCTCCCCACCACCCACCACCTCCCCACCACCCACCACCTCCCCACCACACATCGCCTCCCCACCACACATTGCCTCGTCCCCAGTCCACCCACCTGCCTTCCTCCTGCCCCAACCCTCATCCCTTCCGGGTGTTCACCATCCCCCCCGACCTTCCCCTCTCCAACACCGAACGGTTTGTCCTCAACAGAGGTCTTACCTTTGTCCCCCTCCGTCCCCAATAAGATGCCCTCTCATCCTTCTAAACTGCAGAGTGTACCAGTCGCTCCAATCTATCAACGTGTGACAGTTCTGCCATCCCAGGAATTAACCTTGTAAACCTACGCTGCACTCCCTCAATACCAAGGATGTCCTTCCTCAAATTTGGAGACCAAAACTGCACAAAATACGCCAGGCATGGTCTGACTAGGGCCCTGAACAACTGCAGAAGGAACTCTTTGCTGCTATACTCAAGTCCTCTAGTTATGGCCAACATGCCATTCGCTTTCTTCACTGCCTACTGTTCCTGCATGTTTATTTTCATTGACTGATGAACAAAGACCCCCAGATCCCATTGTACTCCCCTTTTCCCAACTTGACACCATTTAGATAATAATCTGCCTTCCTGTTTTGCCACCAAAGTGAATAACCTCGCATTTATCCACATTAAACTGCATCTGCTATGCATCTGCCCACTCACCTAACCTGTCCAAGTGACACTGCATTCTCATAACATCCTCCTCACAGTTCACACTGCCGCACAGCTTTGTGTCATCTGCAAATTTGCTAATGTTACTTTGAATCCCTTCATCTAAATCATTAATGTATATTGTAAACAGCAGCGGTCCCAGCACGGAGCCTTGCGGTACCCCACTAGTCACTGCCTGTTATTCTGAAAGGGACCCGTTAATCCCTACTCTTTGTTTCCTGTCTGACAACCAATTTTCTATCCATGTCGGCACTCTACCCCCAATACCATGTGCTCTAATTTTGCGCACTAATCTCCTATGTGGGACCTTATCAAATGCTTTCTGAAAGTCCAGGTACACTACATCCACTGGCTCTCCTTTGTCCATTTTGCTAGTTACATGCTCAAAAATTTCCAAATGATCAGTCATGCATGATTTCCTTATCGTGAATCCATGCTGACTCGGACCGATCCTGTTACTGCTGTCCAAATGTACTGCTATTTCATCTTTTATAATTGACTCCAGCTCTTCCCCACTACCGATGCCAGGCTAACTGGTCTATAATTCACCTGTTTCTGTCTTCAAGGTTCCAACTTTGGCCTTAACTAATTTTTTCCTCTTGACATACCTAAAGAAGCTTTGACTATCCTCATTTATATTCTTGGCTAGATTACCTTCGTACCTCATCTTTTCTCCCAGTATTGCCTTTTTAGTTATCTTCTATTGTTCTTTAAAAGTTTTCCAATTCACTGGCTTCTGTTATACTTCTTTTATTTTTATATTGTCCTTGACTTCCCTTGTCGGCCACGGTCACCTCTTACCCCCTTTAGAAGCTTTCTTCCTCTTTGGAATGAACTGATTCTGCAGCTTCTGTATTATTTTTTGAAACGGTCAATAGAAATCTAATTGTAGAAAATCTGTGTTCACATGACATTCAGATCAAAAGCTGTTTGAGTGCGATATTATTTTTGCAATCATAACACCAATTCATAGAAACATAGAAACATAGAAATTAGGTGCAGCAGTAGGCCATTCGGCCCTTCGAGCCTGCACCGCCATTCAATATGATCCGGTGGGCGGCGCGACTCTGGTCAGCAGCGGCCTCTGCAGTCTGTCCGCGTTTTATTATTTTCTGTCTGTGTTTAAATGTAGTTTTTGTTATTTTTTGTTGGGGTGTGTGTGTGGGGGGTGGGGGTGGGGTGGGAGGGGGGGGCTGCTGCGGCCCGACCGGAGAGTCGGAGGCTCCAACGGCAGGTCTGTGGACGGCGGCACCGGGAGTCCGCGGCTCCCTGGAGGGAGACCGCTTTTCAGGGCTCTCGCAACGGCGACTTCCCCCGCCCGAGTTGCGGGGTTGAAGAGCTCCTGGAGCGAGGCCTACATCACTGCCTCGCATGGCTTGGAATGGCCGCGGGACTCTGCGAGCGCACGTCGGGGGCTCTAACACCAAGACCCGGTGTGCGACCTCGCATCACCCGGCGTGGCTTTAATGGCCGCGGGACAATCGCCATCACCAGCCGGGGGCTTTGACTTTGACTCTGACATCGGGGGGGGGGAGAGTGCAGTGGAGAGATAAGTTTATTAGGCCTTCCATCACAGCGATGTGATGGATGTTTATGTAAATTATGTTGTGTCTTGGGTCTATGTGTTTGTAATGTATGGCTGCAGAAACGGCATTTCGTTTGGACCTCAAGGGGTCCAAATGACAATTAAATGTATCTTGTATCTTGTATCTTGTATCTTGGCTGATCATCCAACTCAGTATCCCGTACCTGCCTTCTCTCCATACCCTCTGATCCCCTTAGCCACAAGGGCCACATCTAACTCCCTCTTAAATATAGCCAATGAACTGGCCTCGACTACCCTCTGCGGCAGAGAGTTCCAGAGACTCACCACTCTCTGAGTGAAAAAAGTTCTTCTCATCTCGGTTTTAAAGGATTTCCCCCTTATCCTTAAGCTTTCGACCAGTGGCTCTAACACCCATTGTAATGAAGTGTTTTGAGCGACTGGTTATGCAGCACATCAAAAATAGTCTACCTGCCGACCTAGACCCACTGCAGTTCGCCTACAGAGCCAACCGATCCACAGAGGACGCAGTCTCAACAACACTGAACCTCGTACTGTCACACCTCGATCGGAAAAATACTTATGCCAGGATCCTCTTCATATACTTCAGCTCTGCTTTTAATACAATCATTCCGCAGCAGCTGGTGGAGAAGTTGGAGCTATTGGGGGTTGATGCTGGCACATGCAACTGGGTCCTGAACTTTCTGTCACAACGGCAGCAGACAGTCAGGGTGGGCAGTAGGACATCAAAAACCATAGCACTGGCTCACCCCAAGACTGTGTCCTAAGCCCCCTGCTGTTTAGTCTGCTGACACACGACTGTACTGCTAGACTCAACAACAACTTCATCAACAAGTTCGCTGATGACACAACAGTGGTGGGTCTCATCAGTGACAATGATGAATCGGCGTACAGGATGGAGGTGGAGCTGCTCACAGGTTGGTGCAAATCCCACAACCTCATTCTCAACGTGGGAAAAACTAAGGAGATGGTGGTTGACTTCAGGAGGGCGGGAAAACAACACCATACACCACTGCACATTGATGGAGCTGATGTGGAAAGGGTCAGCAGCGTGAAGTTCCTAGGACTACATCTGTCTGATGACCTGACGTCCACGGCCAACACCACAGCACTGGTCAAGAGAGCCCAGCAGCGACTACACCCTCTCCGAAGACTACGTAAAGCAGGTCTCCCCACTACACACCTACGAACTTTTTATAGGGGGACAATCGAGAGCACACTACGGCATCACTTCCTGGTTCGGGAGCTGCAAGGCGTACGAACGGCACCAACTAGACAGGATTGTGAAGACCGCCAGCAGGATTATTGGTGCTCCACTCCCTTTCCTGCTGGACATATACAGGAAGAGATGTATCAGCAGAGCCATCTCCATCATCAAAGACCCCTACCACCCATCGCATCACATATTCTCCATCCTGCCATCTGGGAAGAGGTACAGGAGCATTAGCTGCAAAACCAGCAGGATGCTCCTCAGCTTCTTCCCACAGGCTATAAGACTGATAAACGGACTTAGCCCCCTGCCAAAGAATCGCGCACCAACCACCAACCTGGACACACTGCAGCAGAGCCACTGTCGTGCCGCTGCCGATCGGAACGCCTGATGAATGTTTAGTAGAGTGTTAAATTTGTTCATGATACATGTATTTTTATTTCTATTTATTTTTAATGCACACTGAATGGACACTGGTTGAGCAACGTTTTTTTGTTTCTTCTGGGCATGTGAGTACTCAGGAAATGACAATAAAGATATACAATACAATACAATACAACAATACAATAGCTGTGACCCCTTGTTCTGGACTTCCCCAACATCGGGAACAATCTTCCTGCATCTAGCCTGTCCAACCCCTTAAGTATTTTGTAAGTTTCTATAAGATCCCCTCTCAATCTCCTAAATTCTAGAGAGTATAAACCAAGTCTATCCAGTCTTTCTTCATAAGACAGTCCTGACCAAAGATCCTAGAGGAGCAAGATAGACCACTCCTTCGAAATCCAATGGACTGACGTGTAGTACGTGACGGAACGTCACGGCCGCCATTTCTTAATGCCACCCGCTGTGATCCAAAGCAAAGATTATATAGCTCCTCTATAATCTTTGATCCAAAGCAAAGATCCTCGAGTATCTTGTAGCGGGAACAGCCCCCTCCTTTGCGTAGTTTCCCTTGCATTGTATTGTGCAGTTTCCCTTGTGTCGCTTTAACACACACTGCACAAAATTAAATTTAACGTATACATATTTTATATATTTATATGAATGTGTGTCTGTGTGTGAGATGCAAGTTAGAGATAATAAAGTTTATTCTCATGGATCAGAAGCAACTTTGATTTAAATAATCACTATTAATTTATTTGTCTTGTAAGATGATATACATAAACCATAAAGGCAATTATATATATACTTATATAATAATAATATATATATGCATATATATATATATATATATATATATTTATACACACATATATACACATACATATATACACACATACATATATACACATACATACATACATACATACATACATACATACATACATACATACATACATACATACATACATACATACGTATACACATACATATGCACACATACAAATACACGCATACATATGGATACATTTATATGCATACATACACACATATAAACATATATATACATACATATATACACACATATACATATACATGCATATATACACATACATGCATATATACACATACATATATATTTATACATATGATCATTTTCCAACGATCAATAGATTTATGATCAGTTCCTGTGGATTGGAGGATAGCTAATGCTATCCCACTTTTCAAGAAAGGAGCGAGAGAGAAAACGGGGAATTACAGACCAGTTACCCTGACTTTGGTGGTGTGAAAGATGCTGGAGTCAATTATTAAAGATGTAATAATGGGGCATTTGGATAGCAGTAAAAGGATTAGTCCAAGTCAACATGGATTTATGATTTTACAATGCATTTAAGCCTCTTCCATTTTTATGAGGCATTCCTGGAATATGTAGGAAGTTTATTGTAACCTAGTGCTACTTGCCTGAACAATGGATGATATATCACTTAAATGCAATTGTTTTCAGTTGTGTGGAGAGACCTGTATATTGAAGATGCTTTTTGCCTCTAATATGTCAATTTACCTTAAATGTAGAAGAGCTTATTAAAATCTTCTTACAAAGACCATTAAGTATTTACTTTCTATCCTCTTTTGGACCCAAGGCATAGCAGAGCTGCCAACTCTCACGAAGAGGTAAGGGAGGGAGAGATGGAAGGGAGGGAGAGAGGGAAGGGAGGGAGATCGAGAGAAGGGAGGGGGAGAGAGAGAGAGAGATCGAGAGAAGAGAGGGAGAGAGAGAGATGGAGAGAAGAGAGGGGAGAGAGAGAGAGAGATCGAGAGAGGAGAGGGAGAGAGAAAGATGGAGAGAAGAGAGGGGAGAGAGAGATCGAGAGAAGAGAGGGGAGCGAGAAATCGAGAGGAGGGGAGAGAGAGATCGAGAGAAGAGAGGGAGAAGGGGGGAGAGGGAGAAGGGGGAGAGGGAGAAGGGGGAGGGAGAAGGGGAAAAGAGGGGAGAGGGAGAAGGGGTGAAGGGAGAAGGGGGGGAGGCAGAAGGGGGGCAGGGAGAAGGGGTGAGGGACAAGGGGTGAGGGAGAAGGGGAAGAAGGAGAAGGGGAAAAGGGGGGAGAGGGAGAAGGGGAGAGGGAGAAGGGGGACAGGGAGAAGGGGGAGGGAGAGTGGAACGATAGCACATTATAACGCGCAGCCGTCCCATTCCGACCAAAGATTATAGAGCAGAGCTCAACTAGTATCTTTGATTGCGGCCGCCGCCACCGAACCCCCCGGCCCACCATTGCACCCAAAGATGATAGAGCAGAGTTGTATAATATTTGATTGCACCCTTCTTCACGGCGGGCTTGTGATCTTTGCTTGTGATGTCTCGACAATTCGAGGGATATAACGGGTAACAGCCGCCCATTCTTGGACTTGAATCTGAGCTCGAAAAATCTCCTGGTCACTGGACCTAATGTGTCCCGCGGGCCATATTGTGGAGACCAATCCCTTACAAGAACAAAACCAAAAACGTACAGAAGTGTTAAAATTGTCTTTATTATTATGGTAAGAAAAGATATATTAAAAATAAGTCTAATAACTTTCTAATGTACCGACAAACCCAGTTTCCCAATGGCCGTTGATGGGAGAACAGAAAATAACATTTTCACGACAGAATATCGACAGAAAATAATAATAACATTTTCTCACGTTTCTTTTTTATTGGGGAACCTAAAGAATGACAGGTCGGGTCGTTTAGATTTACGATTAGAATACTTGATAGCAGAGCCGTGAGATGAAATTTAGATAAGGACGCCATGACAGTGTGGGGGAAGCCCAATAAAATGCCTCAAAAAATGGCGTCGACGATCACACACGTCATACTACGCGTTTTTCGAGGAGTGGTCTATCTTGCTCCTCTATAATCTTTGGTCCTGACATCCCAGGAATCAGTCTGGTGAACCTTCTCTGCACTCCCTCTATGGCAATAATGTCCTTCCTCAGATTTGGAGACCAAAACTGTACGCAATACTCCAGGTGTGGTCTCACCAAGACCCTGTACAACTGCAGTAGAACCTCCCTGCTCCTATACTCAAATCCTTTTGCTATGAAAGCTAACATACCATTATTCGCTTTCTTCACTGCCTGCTGCACCTGCATGCCTACTTTCAATGACTGGTGTACCATGACACCCAGGTCTCGCTGCATCTCCCCTTTTCCTAGTCGGCCACCATTTAGATAATAGTCTGCTTTCCTGTTTTTGCCACCAAAATGGAAAACCCCACATTTATCCACATTATACTGCATCTGCCAAACATTTGCCCACTAACCCAGCCTATCCAAGTCACCTTGCAGTCTCCTAGCATCCTCCTCACAGCTAACACTGCCCCCCAGTTTAGTGACATCCACAAACTTGGAGATATTGCCTTCAATTCCCTCATCCAGATCATTAATGTATAATGTATACAGATCGGGGGTAAGAGGGCTTTTGCGCATCTGACGGCCTAACCGGGAAAGAGGGCTTTTGCGGATCTGGCGACCTACCCGGGTAAGAGGGTTTTTGCGGATCTGGCGACCTACCCGGGTAAGAGGGCTTTTGCGGATCTGGCGACCTACCCGGGTAGGAGGGCTTTTGTGGATCTGACGACCTACCCGGGTAAGAGGGCTTTTGCGGATCTGGCTGCCAGAACCGCGTAAGAGAGCTTTTGCGGATCTGGCGACCTACCCTGGTAAGAGGGCTTTTGCAGATTTGGCGACCTACCCGGGTAAGAGGGCTTTTGCGGATCTGGTGACCTACCCGGGTAAGAGGGCTTTTGCGGATCTGGCGACCTACCCGGGCAAGAGGGCTTTTGCGGATCTGGTGACCTACCCGGCCGGGTAAGAGGGCTTTTGCGGATCTGGCGACCTACACAGGTAAGAGGGCTTTTGCGGATCTGGCGACCTACCCGGGTAAGAGGGCTTTTGCGGATCTGGCCACCTACCCCCGGGTAAGAGGGCTTTTGCGGTTCTGGCGACCTACCCGGGTAAGAGGGCTTTTGCGGATCTGGCCGCCAGATCCGGGTAAGAGGGCTTTTGCGGATCTGGCGACCTACCCGGGTAAGAGGGCTTTTGCGGATCTGGCGACCTACCCGGCCGGGTACGAGGGCTTTTGCGGATCTGGAGACCTACCCGGGTAAGAGGGCTTTTGCGGATCTGGCGACCTACCCGGATAAGAGGGCTTTTCCTGATCTTGCAACCTACCCGGGTAAGAGGGCTTTTGCGCATCTGACGGCCTAACCGGGAAAGAGGGCATTTGCGGATCTGGTGACCTACCCGGGTAAGAGGGCTTTTGCGGACCTGGCGACCTACGCGGGTAAGAGGGCTTTTGCGGATCTGGCGACCTACACGGGTAAGAGGGCATTAGCGGATCTGGCGACCTACCCGGGTAAGAGGGCTTTTGCGGATCTGGCGACCTACCCGGTTAAGAGGGCATTAGCGGATTTGGCCGCCAGATCCGGGTAAGAGGGCTTTAGCGGATCTGACGGCCTACCCGGGTAAGAGGGCTTTTGCGGATCTGGCGACCTGCCCGGGTAAGAGGGCATTAGCGGATTTGGCCGCCAGATCCGGGTAAGAGGGCTTTTGTGGATCTGGCGACCTACCCGGGTAAGAGGGCTTTTGCGGATCTGGCGACCTACCCGGCCGGGTAAGAGGGCTTTTGCGGATCTGGCTGCCAGAACCGCGTAAGAGGGCTTTTGCGGATCTGGCGACCTACCCTGGTAAGAGGGCTTTTGCGGATCTGGCGACCTACCCGGTTAAGAGGGCATTAGCGGATTTGGCCGCCAGATCCGGGTAAGAGGGCTTTAGCGGATCTGACGGCCTACCCGGGTAAGAGGGCTTTTGCGGATCTGGCGACCTGCCCGGGTAAGAGGGCATTAGCGGATTTGGCCACCAGATCCGGGTAAGAGGGCTTTTGCGGATCTGGCCACCTACCTGGGTAAGAGGGTTTTTGCGGATCTGGCCGCCAGAACCACGTAAGAGGGCTTTTGCGGATCTGGCGACCAACCCCGGGTAAGAGGGTATTTGCAGATCTGGCGACCTACCCGGGTAAGAGGGCTTTTGCGGATCTGGCAACCTACCCGGGTAAGAGGGCTTTTGCGGATCTGGCGACCTACCCGGGTAATAGGGCTTTTGCGGATCTGGTGACCTACCCGGGTAAGAGGGCTTTTACGGATCTGGCGACCTACCCGGGTGAGAGGACTTTTGTGGATCTGGCGACCTACACGGGTAAGAGGGCTTTTGCGGATCTGGCGTCCTGCCCGGGTAAGAGGGCTTTTGCGGATCTGGCGACCTACACGGGTAAGATGGCTTTTTTGGATCTGGCGACCTACCCGGCCGCCAAGAGGTAAGAGGTAAGACCGGATAAGAGGGCTTTTGGGGATTTGGCGACCAACCCGGGTAAGAGGGTTTTTACGGATCTGGCGACCTTCCCGGGTGAGAGGGCTTTTGTGGATCTGGCTGCCAGAACCGCGTAAGAGGGCTTTTGCGTATCTGGCAACCTTCCCTGGATAAGAGGGCTTTTGCGGATCTGGCGACCTACACGGACGGGTAAGAGTGCTTTTGCGGATCTGGCGACCTACACGGGTAAGAGGGCTTTTGCGGATCTGGCGACCTACCCGGGTAAGAGGGCTTTTGCGGATCTGGCCGCCAGATCCGGATAAGAGGGCTTTTGGAGATCTGGCGACCTACCCGGGTAAGAGGGCTTTTGCGGATCTGGCGACCTACCCGGGTAAAAGGGCTTTTGCGGATATGGCGACCTACCCCGGGTAAGAGGGCTTTTGTGGATCTGGCGACCTTACCGGGTAAGAGGGCTTTTGCGGATCTGGCGACATGATCGGGTAAGAGCTCTTTTGCAGATCTGGCTACCTACCCGGGTGAGAGGGCTTTTGTGGATCTGGCTGCCAGAACCGCGTAAGAGGGCTTTTGGGGATCTGGCGACCTACCCGGGTAAGAGGGCTTTTGCGGATCTGGCGACCTACCCGGGTAAGAGGGCTTTTGCGGATCTCGCGACCTACACGGGTAAGAGGGCTTTGGCAGATCTGGCGACCTACCCGGCCGGGTAAGAGGGCTTTTGCGGATCTGGTGAGCTACCCGGGTAAGAGAGCTTTTGCGGATCTGGTGAGCTACCCGGGTAAGAGGGCTTTTACGGACCTGGCGACCTACCCGGGTAAGAGGGCTTTTGCAGATCTGGCGACCTACCCGGATAAGAGGGCTTTTACGGACCTGGCGACCTACCCGGCCGGGTAAGAGGGCTTTTGCAGATCTGGTGAGCTACCCGGGCAAGAGGGCTTTTGCGAATCTGGCGACCTACACGGGTAAGAGGGCTTTTGCGGATCTTGCGACCTACCCGGGTAAGAGGGCTTTTGCAGATCTGGCGACCTACCCGGGTAAGAGGGCTTTTGCGGATCTCGCGACCTACCCGGCCGGGTAAGAGGGCTTTTGCGGATCTGGCGACCTACGCGGGCGGGTAAGAGGGCTTTTACGGATCTGGAGACCTACCCGGGTAAGAGGGCTTTTGCGGATCTCGCGACCTACACGGGTAAGAGGGCTTTTGCAGATCTGGCGACCTACCCGGGTAAGAGGAATTTTGCGGATCTGGCGACCTACACGGGTAAGAGTGCTTTGGCGGATCTGGCGACCTACCCCCGGGTAAGAGGGGTTTTGCGGATCTGGCGACCAACCCGGGTAAGAGGGCTTTTACGGATCTGGCGGCCTACCCCCGGGTAAGAGGGCTTTTACGGATCTGGCGGCCTACCCTCGGGTAAGAGGGCTTTTGCGGATCTGGCGACCTACACGGGTAAGAGGGCTTTTGCGGATCTGGCGACCTACCCGGGTGAGAGGGCTTTTGTGGATCTGGCTGCCAGAACCGCGTAAGAGGGCTTTTGCGGATCTGGCGACCTACCCGGGTAAGAGTGCTTTTGCGGATCTGGCGACCTACACGGGTAAGAGGGCTTTTGCGGATCTGGCGACCTACACGGGTAAGAGGGCTTTTGTGGATCTGGCGACCTACCCGGGTAAGAGGGCTTTTGCGGATCTGGCGACCTACCCGGGTAAAAGGGCTTTTGCGGATATGGCGACCTACCCCGGGTAAGAGGGCTTTTGTGGATCTGGCGACCTTACCGGGTAAGAGGGCTTTTGCGGATCTGGCGACATGATCAGGTAAGAGCTCTTTTGCAGATCTGGCTACCTACCCGGGTGAGAGGGCTTTTGTGGATCTGGCTGCCAGAACCGCGTAAGAGGGCTTTTGGGGATCTGGCGACCTACTCGGGTAAGAGGGCTTTTGCGGATCTGGCGACCTACCTGGGTAAGATGGCTTTTGTGGATCTGGCTGCCAGAACCGCGTAAGAGGGCTTTTGCGGATCTGGCGATCTACCCGGGTAAGAGCGCTTTTGCGGATCTGGCGACCTACCCCGGATAAGAGGGCTTTTGCGGATCTGGCGACCTACCCCGGATAAGAGGGCTTTTGCGGATCTGGAGACCTACCCGGGTAAGAGGGCGTTTGCGGATCTCGCGACCTTCCCCGGTAAGAGGGCTTTTGCAGATCTTGCGACCTACCTGGGTAAGAGGGCTTTTGCGGATCTGGCGATTTACCCAGGTAAGAGGGCGTTTGCGGATCTGGCGACTGTAGATCAGTGCATGTTCCCTTAACCATAGTGACCTCCCCATTACTAACCACTCCCCATTGTCTCCAGTATAATTGTAGTGCCCCCACCTCTAGCTCGCTCTCTAGCTCCAGTGATGACCACGGACAGCTACAGCCTAGTGTTAACTCTCAGTTAATAAACAGTTACAGTGAAAAGACTTGTGTGTGAAGTAAGTCATTTTACATGGTGTCACAGCGGTAGACCTGCGTCTCCTGTTTATCGGTTTTTATTTTCTTATTTCTTTCTCCCAGTACTTCCCTCCGTTCGTTTTATCATGTCCCACTCCTGTCGTCGACCAGACACGTTGGTCTTCGACACGGACATTGTCCATCGCTGGACCGTGTTCCAGCGTGATTTCGAACACTACATTGCCATTGCCCATCCTGATGCCACTCCTGCTGTACAGGCTCACCTGTTGCTCAACCTCGCGGGACCTGCAGCTATGGATCAATATGCATCGTTCCATTTCGCCGCCGGAGAGGACCGTAACGACCCGGTATGTCTCATCGCTAAGTTCACTGCCCTCTGTGATATACCCACCAACAACATCATAGAACGCTTCAAATTCTTCCAGAGGCAGCAGCTTCCTGGCGAGCATGTCGACGCTTATATTGCCGCCTTGCATCACCTGGCTCGGCGCTGCCGCCTTGAGACAATCACCCCTGAAGAATTAATTAGGGACGTCCTGGTTAATGGTCTCCGCAACGATAGACTGCGTGAGCAGCTCCTAGTGAAACCCGATCTGACACTGCGGGATGCTATGTATGCTGCCCGCATGTCCGAAGCCGTTGGTTCCGTGTCCAGACAGGCTTCCCAGGACATTAACTTCACCGGTCAAGCCGGTCGCCTGACTACACGACGAAACCCCACGGCTCTCCCCATAAAGGTTGCCACCTCGACTGTCCCGCACCGCTGCCCTAACTGTCATTTTACAGCACATCCCTCAAACGTTTGCCCCGCACAGGGCAAGACCTGTCTTTCCTGTGGCAAACTCAACCACTTTTCTGCCGCCTGCCGTTCCCGTGGGAAGCCAGTCCCTGCTCCGAGAAGGAGTCTAAACAACCTCGCCGATCTAAACAACCTTGCACTCCCTGATAGCGCTCTGCTTCCTCAGTACGAGCTGGAGGAGCTCCCAGACTCTGATGCACTCCCCTCCCATGAAGATCCAACTATTTTTTCACTCTTGGGTACACCTGCTCTGATTACGGATCCCTCTGTGCATGTTACTGTGAACGGCCATTCCTTTTCAGCCAAGGTCGATACTGGCGCTTTCGCCAATGTTATGTCAATAAGCCTTTTCAAGCAGATCAGATCTGGTGAGAAAGTTCTTCCTGGCGACACCTGCCTCCATGCCTACGGGGGGGGCGTCCTGGTTCCCGTGGGAAAGGCAACTCTTATCTGTACGGTTCTAGAGGCCTCTCGGCCCCTCACTTTCCACCTTCTGGACTCTGACAACGTCACCCTGCTGGGCGCCCGTGCGTGTCAGGACCTGGGGCTAGTCTCATTCCACCACAGCATTCACCTGGTGCAGGCCCCCATGGACCCACTGACCGAGTACCCCGACCGTTTTGATGACGTTCTGGGCAAGCTGCCCTGCGACTATAAGATTGTTGTCGACCCGAGCGTCGACCCGGTAATTCGGCTGGCACACCGCGTCTCCTTTGCCATGAAGGGCCGCGTGGAGTCTACTCTGCGCGATATGGTGACCATGGGCATCCTCAAGGAGGTGAGCGCTCCCACCAGGTGGATCTCCACCATGGTCGTCGCCGCCAAGAAGGACAAAAGCGAGATCCGGATCTGCATCAACCCCAAGGACCTCAACCTTGCCATCAAGCGCCCCCGCTACCCCATGCGGACGGTGGAGGACGTTGCTGCACAGGTCGGCCCTGCAACTGTCTTTTCTGTCCTGGATGCCAAGAGCTCCTTCTGGCAGATCCCTCTGGACGAACGCTCCTCATTCCTCACTACCTTCAGCACTCCCTTCGGCCGGTTCCGTTTCCTCCGCATGCCGTTTGGGATCAACTCTGCCAGCGAGGTTTTCCAGCGCACCATGGAACAGCTGTTTGCCGGCTTACCGTGCGCCATCATCGTGGATGACATTCTGGTGTACGGGAGGGACGTTGCTGAGCACGACCTGAACCTCCGCAAAGTCCTGGACAGAGCGCGGGTGATAAACCTCAAGCTTAACCCGAAGAAATGTCGATTCCGGGTCCCGGAAGTCACTTACGTTGGCCATGTCTTCACGGCAGGGGGTCTCAAGCCCGACCCCCAGAAAACGTCAGCGGTCACAGATATGCCCGCTCCTACCGACGTCCCTGGCCTGTTGCGCTTCCTGGGCATGGTCAATTACCTGGGTAAGTTCATACCCGACCTCAGTGAACTGAGTGCCCCACTGCGGGAACTAATCAAAAAGGACTCCGCGTGGGTCTGGCTCCCGCATCACCAGTCGGCTTTCGTGACTCTGAAGTTGAAGCTTGCCGCTACCCCGACTTTGAAATTTTTTGATCTGCACCGACCCATTATCCTTACTTGCGATGCCTCCAAGTTCGGTCTCGGTGCCGCTTGTCTGCAGCTCTATGACGGCCTTCAGCTGCCCGTCTCCTACGCTTCTCGCACCATGACCCCTGCCGAGCAGCGCTATGCCCAGATTGAAAAAGAACTGCTTGCCGTGGTCTTTGCTTGCTCCAAGTTTAAAGACTACATCCTCGGCAACTCTTTCACCATCGAGACTGACCACCAGCCGTTGGTGACAATCCTGAATAAACCTATCCATGTTGCTTCTTCCCGGTTGCAGCGCATGATGCTGCAGCTCCAGCGTTTCACGTTCCAGATCGTCTACCGTAAGGGCAAAGACATGTTTGTAGCTGACACCCTGTCTCGTGCTCCGCTGCCTTCCGTTGTCCGCCACCCGTACGAATCCTCGGATCTTCTGGTACTAAACGTCAACATTGTTCCTTCACAGCAGATGCAGTCTCTGGTGCAACACACTGCTGATGATCCTGCCCTGCAACAACTTGCGGACGTTATCCGCCGTGGTTGGCCTGACCGTCGCTCCGAACTGCCTGCTGGCGCTGTGCCTTATTTCCTCGTTCGCGATGAACTGGTGCTTCACGCCGGCGTGGTGGTAAAGGGTCACAAAGTCGTTGTGCCTGCTGCCCTGCGGGATCATTACTTCCAGTCTGCTCACAGCGGCCACCCCGGGGTGGAAGCTACTTTGTCCCAGGCCCAGAGCCAATTCTACTGGCCCGGTATGGCTCAGGACATCCGTGACAGGGTCTCCGCCTGCGCTGCTTGCAACACCCTGCACCCCCATCAGCAGCGCCAGCCTCTCCTGCAGCCGCCGGCTCCAGAGCTCCCATGGATGGCCGTTGCCACCGACCTCTTTGAGTGGCGCGGAAAACACTTCCTGGTCCTGGTGGACTCCTATTCCAGCTGGTTCGAGGTCGATCAGCTGACCTCCATCACCTCTGCCGCTGTCATCGGGAAGCTTCGCCGCCACTTTTCCACCTTCGGCTCCCCGGTGACCCTCCGGTCCGACAACGGCAGCCAATTCTCCAGCGACGAGATTAAAACCTTTGCTGCCCGTTGGAACTTTCACCACATTACCAGCAGCCCCGAGTTTCCTCAGAGCAACGGACTTGCTGAACGGGCCGTACGTAGCGCCAAGGAGCTGCTGGAACACTGCCGCCTGTTCCGTGCCGATTTCCACCTCGCCCTACTCAATCTCTGCAACATTTCCCGCGACCCCGCGCTCGGTTCCCCTGCCCAGCGCCTTATGTCACGCACCACCAGACCTCCCCTGCCGGTCTCCCAGCAGTCCCTCAAGCCCTCTGTACAGAATCCTGCCACTGTCACTGAGCGCATTGTCAAGAAACAAGTGATCCAGAAGCGCTCCTTCGACAAGTCCGCCCGGCCCCTTCCACGTCTGTTCCCGGGGCAGGTTGTCCGAATGCAGTCCCCCTCTGGCCACTACCGCCTGGCCGTCGTAGTCGGCGACGCCGGTTCTCCGCGCTCCTACTTCGTCGACTATGAGAGGGCTATCTACCGTCGCTCCCGCCAGCACCTGCTGCTTGTGAATGAGCCCGCTCCGCCTCCTGCGGATCCTTCCCACCCCCCCATTTCTTCTCGAACTCCCGTTGCCCCTCACGCCCCGACATCACCTCGCATGCCGCGCACCCTACCCTCACAACTGTCTGCCCGTTCCCCTCCCTCGCCTGTCAAGCCGGCCTCGCCCGTCAAAACAGCCTCGCCTGCCAAGCCTGTTTCTCCGCCCGGAGCCCCGCGTTCTCCTCCACCCGCCTCTCCTGCCCATCCCCCGGCTGCTGTCCCTTCTGTTCCCGACGATGAGGAGGAGGGCGGCTTACGCACCCGCTCTGGCCGGCTGGTCAAGCCGCCTGTCCGCTACGGGGAGCTCGCATAGTTTTATACTGTTGCCGGTGCGATTGGTGTTGGTAGCGTATGAGCCGTGGTCACTCTGTATAGTACCTGCCATGCTTTTGTTTCTAAGGGGAAGGATGTAGATCAGTGCATGTTCCTTTAACCATAGTGACCTCCCCATTACTAACCACTCCCCATTGTCTCCAGTATAATTGTAGTGTCCCCACCTCTAGCTCGCTCTCTAGCTCCAGTGATGACCACGGACAGCTACAGCCTAGTGTTAACTCTCAGTTAATAAACAGTTACAGTGAAAAAACTTGTGTGTGAAGTAAGTCATTTTACAGCGACCTACCCGGATAAGAGGTCTTTTGCGGATATGGTGACCTTTCCGGGTAAGAGGGCGTTTGCGGATGTGGCGACCTACCAGGGTAAGCGGGCTTTTGCGGATCTGGTGACCTAGACGGGTAAGAGGGCTTTTGTGGATCTGGCGACCTACCCGGGTAAGACGGCGTTTGCGGATCTGGCCGCCAGATCCGGATAAGAGGGCTTTTGGGGATCTGGCGACCTACCCGGGTAAGAGGGCTTTTGCGGATCTGGCCGCCAGATCCGGGTAAGAGGGCTTTTGCGGATCTGGCGACCTACCCGGGTAAGAGGGCTTTTGCGGATCTGGCGACGTACCCGGGTAAGAGGGCTTTTGCGGATCTGGTGACCTACCCGGGTAAGAGGGCTTTTGCGGATCTGGAGACCTACCTGGGTAAGAGGGCTTTTGCGGATCTGGCGACCTACCCGGATAAGAGGGCTTTTGCAGATCTTGCGACCTACCCGCCGGGTAAGAGGGCTTTTGCGCATCTGACGACTTATCCGGCCGGGTAAGAGGGCTTTTGCGGATCTGGCGACCTACCCCCGGGTAAGAGGGCTTTTGCGGATCTGGCGACCTACAAAGGTAAGAGGGCTTTTGTGAATCTGGCGATCTACCCGGGTAAGAGGGCTTTTACGGATCTGGCGAGCAACCCGGGTAAGAGGGCTTTTGCGGATCTGGCGACCTACCCGGGTGAGAGGGCTTTTGCGGATCTGGCGACCTACCCGGATGGGTAAGAGGGCTTTTGCGGAACTGATGACCTACCTGGGTAAGAGGGCTTTTGCGGATCTGGCGATCTACCCGAGTAAGAGGGCTTTTGCGGATCTGGCGACCTACCCCGGGTAAGAGGGCTTTTGCGGATCTGGCGACCTACCCGGGTGAGAGGGCTTTTGCGGATCTGGCGACCTACCCGGATGGGTAAGAGGGCTTTTGCGGGTCTGGCGACCTGCCCGGGTATGAGGGCTTTTGCGGATCTGGTGAGCTACCCGGGTAAGACGGCTTTTGCGGATCTGGCGACCTACCCGGGTGAGAGGGCTTTTACGGATCTGGCGACCTACCCGGGTGAGAGGGCTTTTACGGATCTGGCGACCTACCAGGATGGGTAAGAGGGCTTTTGCGGAACTGATGACCTACCTGGGTAAGAGGGCTTTTGCGGATCTGGCGATCTACCCGAGTAAGAGGGCTTTTGCGGATCTGGTGACCTACCCGGGTAAGAGGGCTTTTGCGGATCTATCGTCCTACCCGGGTAAGAGGGCTTTTGCGGATCTGGCGACCTACCCGGGGTAAGAGGGCTTTTGCGGGTCTGGGCGCCAGATCCGGGTAAGAGGGCTTTTGCGGATCTGGCGACCTACCCCGAGTAAGAGGGCTTTTGCGGATCTGGCGACCTACCCGGGTAAGAGGGCTTTTGCGGATCTGGCGACCTACCAGAGTAAGGGGGCTTTTGCGGATCTGGCGACCTACCCGGGTAAGAGGGCTTTTGCGGATCTGGCCACCAACCCCGGGTAAGAGGGCTTTTGCGGATCTGGCGACCTACCCGGCGGGTAAGAGGGCTTTTGCAGATTTGGCGACCTACCCGGGTAAGAGGGCTTTTGCGGATATGGCGAGCTATCCGGGTAAGAGGGCTTTTGGGGAACTGGCGACCTACCCGGGTTAGAGGGCTTTGGCTGATCTGGTGACCTACCAGCGTAAGAGGGCTTTTGCGGATCTGGAGACCTACCCGATGAGGGCTTTTGAGGGTCTGGCGTCCACCCGGGAAAGAGGGCTTTTGCGGATCTGGCGACCTACCAGAGTAAGGGGGCTTTTGCGGATCTGGCGACCTACCCGGGTAAGAGGGCTTTTGCGGATCTGGCGACCTACCCGGCCGGGTAAGAGGGCTTTTGCGGATCTGGCGATTTACCCGGGTAAGAGGGCGTTTGCGGATCTGGCGACCTACCCGGATAAGAGGGCTTTTGCAGATCTGGCGACCTACCCGGGTAAGAGGGCTTTAGCGGGTTTGCCCGCCAGATCCGGGTAAGAGGGCTTTTGTGGATCTGGCCACCAACCCCGGGGAAGGGGGCTTTTGCAGATTTGGCGACCTACCCGGATAAGAGGGCTTTAGCGGATTTGCCCGCCAGATCCGGGTAAGAGGGCTTTTGCGGATATGGCGAGCTATCCGGGTAAGAGGGCTTTTGGCTGATCTGGTGACCTACCTGGGTAAGAGGGCTTTTGCGGATCTGATGACCTACCTGAGTAAGAGGGCTTTTGCGGATCTGGCCGCCAGATTCGGGTAAGAGGGCTTTTGCGGATCTGGTGACCTACCCGATAAGAGGGCTTTTGAGGGTCTGGCGACCTACCCGGGTAAGAGGGCTTTTGCGGATCTGGCGACCTACCAGAGTAAGAGGGCTTTTGCGGATCTGGCCGCCAGATCCGGGTAAGAGGGCTTTTGCGGATCTGGCGACCTACCCGGGTAAGAGGGCTTTTGCGGATCTGGCGACCTACCCGGGTAAGAGGGCTTTTGCGGATCTGGAGACCTACCCGGGTAAGAGGGCTTTTGCGGATCTTGAGACCTACCCGGGTAAGAGGGCTTTTGTGGATCTGGCGACTTACCTGGGTAAGAGGGCTTTTGTGGATCTGGCGACTTACCTGGGTAAGAGGGCTTTTACGGATCTGGCGACCTACCCGGCCGGGTAAGAGGGCTTTTGCAGATCTGGCGACCTACCCGGGTAAGAGGGCTTTTGCAGATCTGGCGTCCCACCCGGGTAAGAGGGCTTTAGCGGATTTGCCCGCCAGATCCGGGTAAGAGGGCTTTTGTGGATTTGGCCACCAACCCCGGGGAAGGGGGCTTTTGCAGATTTGGCGACCTACCCGGATAAGAGGGCTTTAGCGGATTTGCCCGCCAGATCCGGGTAAGAGGGCTTTTGCGGATATGGCGAGCTATCCGGGTAAGAGGGCTTTTGGCTGATCTGGTGACCTACCTGGGTAAGAGGGCTTTTGCGGATCTGATGACCTACCTGAGTAAGAGGGCTTTTGCGGATCTGGCCGCCAGATTCGGGTAAGAGGGCTTTTGCGGATCTGGTGACCTACCCGATAAGAGGGCTTTTGAGGGTCTGGCGACCTACCCGGGTAAGAGGGCTTTTGCAGATCTGGCGACCTACCCGGGTAAGAGGGCTTTTGCAGATCTGGCGACCTACCCGGGTAAGAGGGCTTTTGCAGATCTGGCGACCTACCCGGGTAAGAGGGCTTTTGCAGATCTGGCGTCCCACCCGGGTAAGAGGGCTTTAGCGGATTTGCCCGCCAGATCCGGAAAGAGGGCTTTTGCGGATCTGGCGACCTACCCGGGTTAGAGGGCTTTGGCTGATCAGCCCGTCAGATCCGGGTAAGAGGGCTTTTGTGGATCTGGCCACCAACCCCGGGTAAGAGGGCTTTTTCAGATTTGGCGAGCTATCCGGGTAAGAGGGCTTTTGGCTGATCTGGTGACCTAACTGGGTAAGAGGGCTTTTGCGGATCTGATGACCTGCCTGAGTAAGAGGGCTTTTGCGGATCTGGCCGCCAGATCCGGGTAAGAGGGCTTTTGCGGATCTGGCGACCTACGCGGCGGGTAAGAGGGCGTTTGCGAATCTGGCGACCTACCCGGATAAGAGGGCTTTTGTGGATCTGGCCACCAACCCCGGGTAAGAGGGCTTTTGCGGATCTGGCGACCTACCCGGGTAAGAGGGCTTTAGCGGATTTGCCCGCCAGATCCGGGTAAGAGGGCTTTTGCGGATATGGCGAGCTATCCGGGTAAGAGGGCTTTTGGGGAACTGGCGACCTACGCGGGTTTGAGGGCTTTGGCTGATCTGGTGACCTACCAGCGTAAGAGGGCTTTTGCGGATCTGGACACATACCCGATAAGAGGGCTTTTGAGGGTCTGGCGTCCTACCCGGGTAAGAGGGCTTTTGCGGATCTGGCGACCTACCAGAGTAAGGGGGCTTTTGCGGATCTGGCGACCTACCCGGGTAAGAGGGCTTTTACGGATCTGGCGACCTACCCGGGTAAGAGGGCTTTAGCGGATTTGCCCGCCAGATCCGGGTAAGAGGGCTTTTGCGGATCTGGTGAGCTATCCGGGGAAGAGGGCTTTTGGGGAACTGGCGACCAACCCGGGTAAGAGGGCTTTTGCGGATCTGGCGACCTACCAGAGTAAGGGGGCTTTTGCGGATCTGGCGACCTACCCGGGTAAGAGGGCTTTTACGGATCTGGCGACCTACCCGGGTAAGAGGGCTTTAGCGGATTTGCCCGCCAGATCCGGGTAAGAGGGCTTTTGCGGATCTGGTGAGCTATCCGGGGAAGAGGGCTTTTGGGGAACTGGCGACCTACCCGGGTAAGAGGGCTTTTGTGGATCTGGCCACCAACCCCGGGTAAGAGGGCTTTTGCGGATCTGGCGACCTACCCGCTAAGAGGGCTTTTGAGGGTCTGGCGACCTACCCGGGGGTAAGAGGGCTTTTGCGGATCTGGCGACCTACCAGAGTAAGAGGGCTTTTGCGGATCTGGCCGCCAGATCCGGGTAAGAGGGCTTTTGCGGATCTGGCGACCTACCCGGCCGGGTAAGAGGGCTTTTGCGGATCTGGCGACCTACCCGGGTAAGAGGGCTTTTGCGGATCTGGAGACCTACCCGGGTAAGAGGGCTTTTGCGGATCTTGAGACCTACCCGGGTAAGAGGGCTTTTGTGGATCTGGCGACTTACCTGGGTAAGAGGGCTTTTGCGGATCTGATGACCTACCTGGGTAAGAGGGCTTTTGCGGATCTGGCGACCTACCTGGGTAAGAGGGCTTTTGCGGATCTGGCGACCTACCCGGGTAAGAGGGCTTTTGCGGATCTGGTGACCTACCCGGATAAGAGGGCTTTTGCGGATCTGATGACCTACCCGGGTAAGAGGTCTTTTGCAGATCTGGCGTCCTACCCGGGTAAGAGGGCTTTAGCGGATTTGCCCGCCAGATCCGGGTAAGAGGGCTTTTGCGGATATGGCGAGCTATCCGGGTAAGAGGGCTTTTGCGGATCTGGCGACCTACCCGGGTAAGAGGGCTTTTACGGATCTGGCGACCTACCCGGATAAGAGGGCTTTTGCGGATCTGATGACCTACCTGGGTAAGAGGGCTTTTGCGTATCTGGCGACCTACCTGGGTAAGAGGGCTTTTGCGGATCTGGCGACATACCCGGGTAAGAGGGCTTTTGCGGATCTGGTGACCTACCCGGATAAGAGGGCTTTTGCGGATCTGATGACCTACCTGGGTAAGAGGGCTTTTGCGGATCTGGCGACCTACCTGGGTAAGAGGGCTTTTGCGGATCTGGCGACCTACCCGCCGGGTAAGAGGGCTTTTGCGGATCTGGCGACCTACCCGATAAGAGGGCTTTTGCGGATCTGGCGACCTACCCGGATAAGAGGGCTATGGCTGATCTGGTGACCTACCTGAGTAAGAGGGCTTTTGCGGATCTGGCCGCCAGATTCGGATAAGAGGGCTTTTGAGGGTCTGGCGACCTACCCGGCCGGGTAAGAGGGCTTTTGCGGATCTGGTGACCTACCAGAGTAAGGGGGCTTTTGCGGATCTGGCAACCTACCCGGGTAAGAGGGCTTTTGCGGATCTGGAGACCTACGCGGGTAAGAGGGCTTTTGTGGATCTGGCGACCTTACCGGGTAAGAGGGCTTTTACGGATCTGGAAACCTGCCCGGGTAAGGGGGCTTTTGCGGATCTGGCGACCTATCCGGATAAGAGCGCTTTTGCGGATCTGGCGACCTGCCCGGGTAAGAGGGCTTTTGCGGATCTGGCGACCTACCCGGATAAGAGGGCTTTTGTGCATCTGGCGACCTACCCGCCGGATAAGAGGGCTTTTGCGGATCTGGCGATCTACCCGGGTAAGAGCGCTTTTGTGGATCTGGCGACCTACCCCGGATAAGAGGACTTTTGCGGATCTGGCGACCTACCCGGGTAAGAGGGCTTTTGCGGATTTCGCGACCTTCCCGGGTAAGAGGACTTTTGCGGATCTGACGACCTACCTGGGTAAGAGGGCTTTTGAGGGTCTGGCGTCCTACCCGGGTAAGAGGGCTTTTGCGGATCTGGCGACCTACCAGAGTAAGGGGGCTTTTGCGGATCTGGCGACCTACCCGGGTAAGAGGGCTTTTGCGGATCTGGCAACCTACCAGAGTAAGGGGGCTTTTGCGGATCTGGCGACCTACCCGGGTAAGAGGGCTTTTGCGGATCTGGCGATTTACCCGGGTAAGAGGGCGTTTGCGGATCTGGCGACCTACCCGGAAAAGAGGGCTTTTGCAGATCTGGCGATCTACCCGGGTAAGAGGGCTTTAGCGGATTTGCCCGCCAGATCCGGGTAAGAGGGCTTTTGTGGATCTGGCCACCAACCCCGGGTAAGAGGGCTTTTGCAGATCTGGCGACCTACCCGGGTAAGAGGGCTTTAGCGGATTTGCCCGCCAGATCCAGGTAAGAGGGCTTTTGTGGATCTGGCCACCAACCCCGGGTAAGAGGGCTTTTGCAGATCTGGCGACCTACCCGGGTAAGAGGGCTTTAGCGGATTTGCCCGCCAGATCCGGGTAAGAGGGCTTTTGCGGATATGGCGAGCTATCCGGCCGGGTAAGAGGGTATTTGGGGATCTGGCGACCTACCCGGGTAAGAGGGCTTTTGGGGAACTGGCGACCTACCCGGGTTAGAGGGCTTTGGCTGATCTGGTGACCTACCTGGGTAAGAGGGCTTTTGCGGATCTGATGACCTACCTGAGTAAGAGGACTTTTGCGGATCTGGCCGCCAGATTCGGGTAAGAGGGCTTTTGCGGATCTGGTGACCTACCCGATAAGAGGGCTTTTGAGGGTCTGGCGACCTACCCGGGTAAGAGGGCTTTTGCGGATCTGGCGACCTACCAGAGTAAGAGGGCTTTTGCGGATCTGGCCGCCAGATCCGGGTAAGAGGGCTTTTGCGGATCTGGCCGCCAGATCCGGGTAAGAGGGCTTTTGCGGATCTGGCGACCTACCCCGAGTAAGAGGGCTTTTGCGGATCTGGCGACCTACCCGGGTAAGAGGGCTTTTGCGGATCTGGAGACCTACCCGGCCGGGTAAGAGGGCTTTTGCGGATCTTGAGACCTACCCAGGTAAGAGGGCTTTTGTGGATCTGGCGACTTACCTGGGTAAGAGGGCTTTTGTGGATCTGGCGATTTACCTGGGTAAGAGGGCTTTTACGGATCTGGCGACCTACCCGGGTAAGAGGGCTTTTGCTGATCTGGTGACGTACCCGGGTAAAAGGGCTTTTGCAGATCTGGCGTCCTTCCCGGGTAAGAGGGCTTTAGCGGATTTGCCCGCCAGATCCGGGTAAGAGGGCTTTTGCGGATATGGCGAGCTATCCGGGTAAGAGGGCTTTTGCGGATCTGTCGACCTACCCGAGTAAGAGGGCGTTTGCGGATCTGGCGACCTACCTGGGTAAGAGGGCTTTTGCGGATCTGGCGACCTACCTGGGTAAGAGGGCTTTTGCGGATCTGGCGACCTACCCGGGTAAGAGGGCTTTTGTGGTTCTGGTGACCTACCCGGATAAGAGGGCTTTTGCGGATCTGATGACCTAACTGAGTAAGAGGGCTTTTGCGGAACTGGCCGCCAGATTCGGGTAAGAGGGCTTTTGCGGATCTGGTGACCTACCCGATAAGAGGGCTTTTGAGGGTCTGGCGACCTACCCGGGTAAGAGGGCTTTTGCGGATCTGGCGACCTACCAGAGTAAGGGGGCTTTTGCGGATCTGGCGACCTACCCGGGTACGAGGGCTTTTGTGGATCTGGCCGCCAGATCCGGGTAAGAGGGCTTTTGCGGATCTGGCGATCTACCGGGGTAAGAGGGCTTTTGCGGATCTGGCCGCCAGATCCGGGTAAGAGGGCTTTTGCGGATCTGGCGACCTACCCGGGTATGAGGGCTTTTGCTGATCTGGCCGCCAGATCCGGGTAAGAGGGCTTTTGCAGATCTGGCGACCAACCCGGGTAAGAGGGCTTTTGCAGATCTGGCGACCTACCCGGGTAAGAGGGCTTTTGCTGATCTGGCGACCTACCCGGGTAAGAGGGCTTTTGCGGATCTAGCGACCTACCCCCGGGTAAGAGGGCTTTTGCGGATCTGACGACCTACCCGGGTAAGAGGGCTTTTGCGGATCTAGCGACCTACCCGGGTAAGAGGGCTTTTGCGGATCTGGCGATTTACCCGGGTAAGAGGGCTTTTGCGGATCTGGCGACCTACCCGGCTAAGAGGGCTTTTGCGGATCTGGCGACCTACCCGGGTAAGAGAGCTTTTGCGGATCTGGCGACCTACCCGGCCGGGTAAGAGGGCTTTTGCGGATCTGGTGACCTACCCGGGTAAGAGGGCTTTTGCGGATCTGGCGACCTACCCGGGTAAGAGGGCTTTTGCGCATCTGGCCGCCACATTCGGGTAAGAGGGCTTTTGCGGGTCTGGCGACCAACCAGAGTAAGGGGGCTTTTGCGGATCTGGCGATCTACCCGGGTAAGAGGGCTTTTGCGGATCTGGCCGCCAGATCCGGGTAAGAGGGCTTTTGCGGATCTGGCGACCTACCCGGGTAAGAGGGCTTTTGCGGATCTGGCGACCAACCAGAGTAAGGAGGCTTTTGCGGATCTGGCGACCTACCCGGGTAAGAGGGCTTTTGCGGATCTGACGAACTACCCGGGTAAGAGGGCGTTTGCGGATCTGGCGACCTACCCGGGTAAGAGGGCTTTTGCGGATCTGGCGACCTACCCGGGTAAGAGGGCTTTTGCGCATCTGACGGCCTAACCGGGAAAGAGGGCATTTGCGGATCTGGCGACCTACCCGGGGTAAGAGGGCTTTTGCGGATCTGGCGACCTACCCGGGTAAGAGGGCTTTAGCGGATCTAGTGACGTAACCGGGTTAGAGGGCTTTTGCGGATCTGGTGACCTGCCTGGGTAAGAGGGCTTTTGCGGATCTGGCGACCTACCTGGCTAAGAGGGCTTTTGCGGATCTGGCCACCTACCCCCGATAAGAGGGCTTTTGCGGATCTGGCGACCTACCCGGGTAAGAGGGCTTTTGCTGATCTGGCGACCTACCTGGCTAAGAGGGCTTTTGCGGATCTGGCCACCTACCCCCGGGTAAGAGGGCTTTTACGGATCTGGCGACCTACCCGGGTAAGAGGGCTTTTGCTGATCTGGCGACCTATACGGGTAAGAGGGCTTTTGCTGATCTGGCGACCTACCCGGCCGGCTAAGAGGGCTTTTGCGGATCTAGCGACCTACCCCCGGGTAAGAGGGCTTTTGCGGATCTGACGACCTACCCGGGTAAGAGGGCTTTTGCGGATCTAGCGACCTACCCGGGTAAGAGGGCTTTTGCGGATCTGGCGATTTACCCGGGTAAGAGGGCTTTTGCGGATCTGGCGACCTACCCGGGTAAGAGGGCTTTTGCGGATCTGGCGACCTACCCGGGTAAGAGGGCTTTTGCGGATCTGGTGACCTACCCGGGTAAGAGGGCTTTTGCGGATCTGGCGACCTACCCGGGTAAGAGGGCTTTTGCGCATCTGGCCGCCACATTCGGGTAAGAGGGCTTTTGCGGGTCTGGCGACCTACCCGGGTAAGAGGGCTTTTGCGGATCTGGCCGCCAGATCCGGGTAAGAGGGCTTTTGCGGATCTGGCGACCTACCCGGGTAAGAGGGCTTTGGCAGAACTGGCGACCTACCCGGGTAAGAGGGCTTTTGCGGATATGGCGACCTACCCGCCGGGTAAGAGGGCTTTAGCGGATCTGGCGACCTACCCGGGTAAGAGGGCTTTTACGGATCTGGCGACCTGCCTGGGTAAGAGGGCTTTTGCTGATCTGGTGACCTGCCTGGGTAAGAGGGCTTTTGCGGATCTGGCGACCTACCTGGCTAAGAGGGCTTTTGCGGATCTGGCGACTTACCTGGGTAAGAGGGCTTTTGTGGATCTGGCGACTTACCTGGGTAAGAGGGCTTTTACGGATCTGGCGTCCTACCCGGGTAAGAGGGCTTTAGCGGATTTGCCCGCCAGATCCGGGTAAGAGGGCTTTTACGGATCTGGCGTCCTACCCGGGTAAGAGGGCTTTAGCGGATTTGCCCGCCAGATCCGGGTAAGAGGGCTTTTGCGGATATGGCGAGCTATCCGGGTAAGAGGGCTTTTGGGGATCTGTCGACCTACGGGTAAGAGGGCTTTTGCGGAACTGGCGACCTACCCAGGTAAGAGGGCTTTTGCGGATATGGCGACCTACCCGCCGGGTAAGAGGGCTTTAGCGGATCTAGTGACGTAACCGGGTAAGAGGGCTTTTGCGGATCTGGCGACCTACCCGGGTAAGAGGGCTTTTACGGATCTGGCGACCTACCCGGGTAAGAGGGCTTTTGCTGATCTGGTGACCTGCCTGGGTAAGAGGGCTTTTGCGGATCTGGCGACCTACCTGGCTAAGAGGGCTTTTGCGGATCTGGCCACCTACCCCCGGGTAAGAGGGCTTTTGCGGATCTGGCGACCTACCCGGGTAAGAGGGCTTTTGCTGATCTGGCGACCTACCCGGGTAAGAGGGCTTTTGCTGATCTGGCGACCTACCCGGGTAAGAGGGCTTTTGCGGATCTAGCGACCTACCCCCGGGTAAGAGGGCTTTTGCGGATTTGACGACCTACCCGGGTAAGAGGGCTTTTGCGGATCTAGCGACCTACCCGGGTAAGAGGGCTTTTGCGGATCTGGCGATTAACCCGGGAAAGAGGGCTTTTGCGGATCTGGCGACCTACCCGGGTAAGAGGGCTTTTGCGGATCTGGCGACCTACCCGGGTAAGAGGGCTTTTGCGGATCTGGTGACCTACCCGGGTAAGAGGGCTTTTGCGGATCTGGCGACCTACCCGGGTAAGAGGGCTTTTGCGCATCTGGCCGCCACATTCGGGTAAGAGGGCTTTTGCGGGTCTGGCGACCAACCAGAGTAAGGGGGCTTTTGCGGATCTGGCGATCTACCCGGGTAAGAGGGCTTTTGCGGATCTGGCCGCCAGATCCGGGTAAGAGGGCTTTTGCGGATCTGGCGACCTACCCGCCGGGTAAGAGGGCTTTTGCGGATCTGGCGACCAACCAGAGTAAGGAGGCTTTTGCGGATCTGGCGACCTACCCGGGTAAGAGGGCTTTTGCGGATCTGACGAACTACCCGGGTAAGAGGGCGTTTGCGGATCTGGCGACCTACCCGGGTAAGAGGGCTTTTGCGGATCTGGCGACCTACCCGGGTAAGAGGGCTTTTGCGCATCTGACGGCCTAACCGGGAAAGAGGGCATTTGCGGATCTGGCGACCTACCCGGGGTAAGAGGGCTTTTGCGGATCTGGCGACCTACCCGGGTAAGAGGGCTTTAGCGGATCTAGTGACGTAACCGGGTTAGAGGGCTTTTGCGGATCTGGTGACCTGCCTGGGTAAGAGGGCTTTTGCGGATCTGGCGACCTACCTGGCTAAGAGGGCTTTTGCGGATCTGGCCACCTACCCCCGGGTAAGAGGGTTTTTGCGGATCTGGCGACCTACCCGGGTAAGAGGGCTTTTGCGGATCTGACGACCTACCCGGGTAAGAGGGCTTTTGCGGATCTAGCGACCTACCCGGGTAAGAGGGCTTTTGCGGATCTGGCGATTTACCCGGGTAAGAGGGCTTTTGCGGATCTGGCGACCTACCCGGCTAAGAGGGCTTTTGCGGATCTGGCGACCTACCCGGGTAAGAGAGCTTTTGCGGATCTGGCGACCTACCCGGCCGGGTAAGAGGGCTTTTGCGGATCTGGTGACCTACCCGGGTAAGAGGGCTTTTGCGGATCTGGCGACCTACCCGGGTAAGAGGGCTTTTGCGCATCTGGCCGCCACATTCGGGTAAGAGGGCTTTTGCGGGTCTGGCGACCAACCAGAGTAAGGGGGCTTTTGCGGATCTGGCGATCTACCCGGGTAAGAGGGCTTTTGCGGATCTGGCCGCCAGATCCGGGTAAGAGGGCTTTTGCGGATCTGGCGACCTACCCGGGTAAGAGGGCTTTTGCGGATCTGGCGACCAACCAGAGTAAGGAGGCTTTTGCGGATCTGGCGACCTACCCGGGTAAGAGGGCTTTTGCGGATCTGACGAACTACCCGGGTAAGAGGGCGTTTGCGGATCTGGCGACCTACCCGGGTAAGAGGGCTTTTGCGGATCTGGCGACCTACCCGGGTAAGAGGGCTTTTGCGCATCTGACGGCCTAACCGGGAAAGAGGGCATTTGCGGATCTGGCGACCTACCCGGGGTAAGAGGGCTTTTGCGGATCTGGCGACCTACCCGGGTAAGAGGGCTTTAGCGGATCTAGTGACGTAACCGGGTTAGAGGGCTTTTGCGGATCTGGTGACCTGCCTGGGTAAGAGGGCTTTTGCGGATCTGGCGACCTACCTGGCTAAGAGGGCTTTTGCGGATCTGGCCACCTACCCCCGATAAGAGGGCTTTTGCGGATCTGGCGACCTACCCGGGTAAGAGGGCTTTTGCTGATCTGGCGACCTACCTGGCTAAGAGGGCTTTTGCGGATCTGGCCACCTACCCCCGGGTAAGAGGGCTTTTACGGATCTGGCGACCTACCCGGGTAAGAGGGCTTTTGCTGATCTGGCGACCTATACGGGTAAGAGGGCTTTTGCTGATCTGGCGACCTACCCGGCCGGCTAAGAGGGCTTTTGCGGATCTAGCGACCTACCCCCGGGTAAGAGGGCTTTTGCGGATCTGACGACCTACCCGGGTAAGAGGGCTTTTGCGGATCTAGCGACCTACCCGGGTAAGAGGGCTTTTGCGGATCTGGCGATTTACCCGGGTAAGAGGGCTTTTGCGGATCTGGCGACCTACCCGGGTAAGAGGGCTTTTGCGGATCTGGCGACCTACCCGGGTAAGAGGGCTTTTGCGGATCTGGTGACCTACCCGGGTAAGAGGGCTTTTGCGGATCTGGCGACCTACCCGGGTAAGAGGGCTTTTGCGCATCTGGCCGCCACATTCGGGTAAGAGGGCTTTTGCGGGTCTGGCGACCTACCCGGGTAAGAGGGCTTTTGCGGATCTGGCCGCCAGATCCGGGTAAGAGGGCTTTTGCGGATCTGGCGACCTACCCGGGTAAGAGGGCTTTGGCAGAACTGGCGACCTACCCGGGTAAGAGGGCTTTTGCGGATATGGCGACCTACCCGCCGGGTAAGAGGGCTTTAGCGGATCTGGCGACCTACCCGGGTAAGAGGGCTTTTACGGATCTGGCGACCTGCCTGGGTAAGAGGGCTTTTGCTGATCTGGTGACCTGCCTGGGTAAGAGGGCTTTTGCGGATCTGGCGACCTACCTGGCTAAGAGGGCTTTTGCGGATCTGGCGACTTACCTGGGTAAGAGGGCTTTTGTGGATCTGGCGACTTACCTGGGTAAGAGGGCTTTTACGGATCTGGCGTCCTACCCGGGTAAGAGGGCTTTAGCGGATTTGCCCGCCAGATCCGGGTAAGAGGGCTTTTACGGATCTGGCGTCCTACCCGGGTAAGAGGGCTTTAGCGGATTTGCCCGCCAGATCCGGGTAAGAGGGCTTTTGCGGATATGGCGAGCTATCCGGGTAAGAGGGCTTTTGGGGATCTGTCGACCTACGGGTAAGAGGGCTTTTGCGGAACTGGCGACCTACCCAGGTAAGAGGGCTTTTGCGGATATGGCGACCTACCCGCCGGGTAAGAGGGCTTTAGCGGATCTAGTGACGTAACCGGGTAAGAGGGCTTTTGCGGATCTGGCGACCTACCCGGGTAAGAGGGCTTTTACGGATCTGGCGACCTACCCGGGTAAGAGGGCTTTTGCTGATCTGGTGACCTGCCTGGGTAAGAGGGCTTTTGCGGATCTGGCGACCTACCTGGCTAAGAGGGCTTTTGCGGATCTGGCCACCTACCCCCGGGTAAGAGGGCTTTTGCGGATCTGGCGACCTACCCGGGTAAGAGGGCTTTTGCTGATCTGGCGACCTACCCGGGTAAGAGGGCTTTTGCTGATCTGGCGACCTACCCGGGTAAGAGGGCTTTTGCGGATCTAGCGACCTACCCCCGGGTAAGAGGGCTTTTGCGGATTTGACGACCTACCCGGGTAAGAGGGCTTTTGCGGATCTAGCGACCTACCCGGGTAAGAGGGCTTTTGCGGATCTGGCGATTAACCCGGGAAAGAGGGCTTTTGCGGATCTGGCGACCTACCCGGGTAAGAGGGCTTTTGCGGATCTGGCGACCTACCCGGGTAAGAGGGCTTTTGCGGATCTGGTGACCTACCCGGGTAAGAGGGCTTTTGCGGATCTGGCGACCTACCCGGGTAAGAGGGCTTTTGCGCATCTGGCCGCCACATTCGGGTAAGAGGGCTTTTGCGGGTCTGGCGACCAACCAGAGTAAGGGGGCTTTTGCGGATCTGGCGATCTACCCGGGTAAGAGGGCTTTTGCGGATCTGGCCGCCAGATCCGGGTAAGAGGGCTTTTGCGGATCTGGCGACCTACCCGGGTAAGAGGGCTTTTGCGGATCTGGCGACCAACCAGAGTAAGGAGGCTTTTGCGGATCTGGCGACCTACCCGGGTAAGAGGGCTTTTGCGGATCTGACGAACTACCCGGGTAAGAGGGCGTTTGCGGATCTGGCGACCTACCCGGGTAAGAGGGCTTTTGCGGATCTGGCGACCTACCCGGGTAAGAGGGCTTTTGCGCATCTGACGGCCTAACCGGGAAAGAGGGCATTTGCGGATCTGGCGACCTACCCGGGGTAAGAGGGCTTTTGCGGATCTGGCGACCTACCCGGGTAAGAGGGCTTTAGCGGATCTAGTGACGTAACCGGGTTAGAGGGCTTTTGCGGATCTGGTGACCTGCCTGGGTAAGAGGGCTTTTGCGGATCTGGCGACCTACCTGGCTAAGAGGGCTTTTGCGGATCTGGCCACCTACCCCCGGGTAAGAGGGTTTTTGCGGATCTGGCGACCTACCCGGGTAAGAGGGCTTTTGCTGATCTGGCGACCTACCTGGCTAAGAGGGCTTTTGCGGATCTGGCCACCTACCCCCGGGTAAGAGGGCTTTTACGGATCTGGCGACCTACCCGGGTAAGAGGGCTTTTGCTGATCTGGCGACCTACCCGGGTAAGAGGGCTTTTGCTGATCTGGCGACGTACCCGGCCGGCTAAGAGGGCTTTTGCGGATCTAGCGACCTACCCCCGGGTAAGAGGGCTTTTGCGGATCTGACGACCTACCCGGGTAAGAGGGCTTTTGCGGATCTAGCGACCTACCCAGGTAAGAGGGCTTTTGCGGATCTGGCGATTTACCCGGGTAAGAGGGCTTTTGCGGATCTGGCGACCTACCCGGGTAAGAGGGCTTTTGCGGATCTGGCGACCTACCCGGGTAAGAGGGCTTTTGCGGATCTGGTGACCTACCCGGGTAAGAGGGCTTTTGCGGATCTGGCGACCTACCCGGGTAAGAGGGCTTTTGCGCATTTGGCCGCCACATTCGGGTAAGAGGGCTTTTGCGGGTCTGGCGACCTACCCGGGTAAGAGGGCTTTTGCGGATCTGGCCGCCAGATCCGGGTAAGAGGGCTTTTGCGGATCTGGCGACCTACCCGGGTAAGAGGGCTTTTGCAGAACTGGCGACCTACCCGGGTAAGAGGGCTTTTGCGGATATGGCGACCTATCCGCCGGGTAAGAGGGCTTTAGCGGATCTGGCGACCTACCCGGGTAAGAGGGCTTTTACGGATCTGGCGATTTACCCGGGTAAGAGGGCTTTTGCTGATCTGGTGACCTGCCTGGGTAAGAGGGCTTTTGCGGATCTGGCGACCTACCTGGCTAAGAGGGCTTTTGCGGATCTGGCCACCTACCCCCGGGTAAGAGGGCTTTTGCGGATCTGGCGACCTACCCGGCCGGGTAAGAGGGCTTTTGCTGATCTGGCGACCTACCCGGGTAAGAGGGCTTTTGCTGATCTGGCGACCTACCCGGCCGGGTAAGAGGGCTTTTGCGGATCTAGCGACCTACCCCCGGGTAAGAGGGCTTTTGCGGATCTGACGACCTACCCGGGTAAGAGGGCTTTTGCGGATCTAGCGACCTACCCGGCGGGTAAGAGGGCTTTTGCGGATCTGGCGATTTACCCGGGTAAGAGGGCTTTTGCGGATCTGGCGACCTACCCGGGTAAGAGGGCTTTTGCGGATCTGGCGACCTACCCGGGTAAGAGGGCTTTTGCGGATCTGGTGACCTACCCGGGTAAGAGGGCTTTTGCGGATCTGGCGACCTACCCGGGTAAGAGGGCTTTTGCGCATCTGGCCGCCACATTCGGGTAAGAGGGCTTTTGCGGAACTGGCGACCTACCCGGGTTAGAGGGCTTTTGCTGATCTGGCGAACTACCCGGGTAAGAGGGCTTTTGCGGATCTGGCGACCTACCCCCGGGTAAGAGGGCTTTTGCGGATCTGACGACCTACCCGGGTAAGAGGGCTTTTGCGGATCTAGCGACCTACCCCCGGGTAAGAGGGCTTTTGCGGATCTGACGACCTACCCGGGTAAGAGGGCTTTTGCGGATCTGACGAACTACCCGGGTAAGAGGGCGTTTGCGGATCTGGCGACCTACCCGGGTATGTCGTCAGATCCACAAAAGCCCTCTTACCCGGGTATGTCGCCAGATCCGCAAAAGCCCTCTTACCCGGGTAGGTCGCCAGTTCCGCAAAAGCCCTCTTACCCGAACCTGGCGGCCAGATCCGTTAAAGCCCTCTTACTCAGGTAGGTCGCCAGATCCACAAAAGCCCTCTTACCCGGGTAGGTCGCCAGATCCGAAAAAAGCCCTCTTATCGGGTAGGTAGCCAGATCCGCAGAAGCCCTCTTACCCGGGTAGATCGCCAGATCCGCAAAAGCCCTCTTAGCCGGATCTGGCGGCCAGATCCGCAAAAGCCCTCTTACCCGGGTAGGTCGCCAGATCCGCAAAAGCCCCCTTACCCGGGTAGGTCACCAGTTCCGCAAAAGCCCTCTTACCCGGATCTGGCGGCCAGATCCGCTAAAGCCCTCTTACTCAGGTAGGTCGCCAGATCCGCAAAAGCCCTCTTACCCGGGGGTAGGTCGCCAGATCCGCAACAGCCCTCTTACCCGGGTAGGTCGCCAGATCCGCAACAGCCCTCTTACCCGGGTAGTTCGTCAGATCCACAAAAGCCCTCTTACCCGGGTAGTTCGTCAGATCCACAAAAGCCCTCTTACCCGGGGGTAGGTCGCTAGATCCGCAAAAGCACTCTTACCCGGGTATGTCGTCAGATCCAAAAAAGCCCTCTTACCCGGCCGGGTAGGTCGCCAGTTCCGCAAAAGCCCTCTTACCCGAACCTGGCGGCCAGATCCGCAAAAGCCCTCTTACCTGGGCAGGTCGCCAGATCCGCAAAAGCCCTCTTACCCGGGGGTAGGTCGCTAGATCCACAAAAGCCCTCTTACCCGGGTAGTTCGTCAGATCCACAAAAGCCCTCTTACCCGGCCGGGTATGTCGCCAGATCCGCAAAAGCCCTCTTACCCGGGTATGTCGTCAGATCCACAAAAGCCCTCTTACCCGCCGGGTATGTCGCCAGATTCGCAAAAGCCCTCTTACCCGCCGGGTAGGTCGCCAGTTCCGCAAAAACCCTCTTATCCGAACCTGGCGGCCAGATCCGCTAAATCCCTCTTACTCAGGTAGGTCGCCAGATCCACAAAAGCCCTCTTACCCGGGTAGGTCGCCAGATCCGAAAAAAGCCCTCCTATCGGGTCGGTAGCTAGATCCGCAGAAGCCCTCTTACCCGGCCGGGTAGGTCGCTAGATCCGCAAAAGCCCTCTTACCCGGGTAGGTCGCCAGATCCGCAAAAGCCCCCTTACCCGGGTAGGTCGCCGGATCCGCAAAAGCCCTCTTACCCGAATGTGGCGGCCAGATCCGCAAAATCCCTCTTACCCAGGTAGGTCACCAGATCAGCAAAAGCCCTCTTACCCGGGTAGGTCGCCAGATCCGTAAAAGCCCTCTTACCCGGGTAGGTCGCCAGATCCGTAAAAGCCCTCTTACCCGGCGGGTAGCTCACCAGATCCGCAAACGCCCTCTTACCCGGGTAAATCGCCAGATCCGCAAACGCCCTCTTACCCGGGTAGGTCGCCAGATCCGCAAAAGCCCCCTTAATCTGGTTGGTCGCCAGATCCGCAAAAGCCCTCTTACTCGGGGTAGGTCGCCAGATCCGCAAAAGACCTCTTACCCGGGTAGGTCGCCAGATCCGCAAAAGCCCCCTTACTCTGGTTGGTCACCAGATCCGCAAGAGCCCCCTTACTCTGGTTGGTCGCCAGTTCCGCAAAAGCCCTCTTAACTTAATGTGGCGGCCAGATCCGCAAAAGCCCTCTTACCCGGATCTGGCGGCCAGATCCGCAAAAGCCCTCTTACCCGGGCAGGTCGCCAGATCCGCAAAAGCCCTCTTACCCGGGGGTAGGTCGCTAGATCCGCAAAAGCCCTCCTACCCCCGGGTAGGTCGCCAGATCCACAAAAGCCCTCTTACCCGGGTATGTCGTCAGATCCACAAAAGCCCTCTTACCCGGGTATGTCGCCAGATCCGCAAAAGCCCTCTTACCCGGGTAGGTCGCCAGTTCCGCAAAAGCCCTCTTACCCGAACCTGGCGGCCAGATCCGCTAAAGCCCTCTTACTCAGGTAGGTCGCCAGATCCACAAAAGCCCTCTTACCCGGGTAGATCGCCAGATCCGCAAAAGCCCTCTTAGCCGGATCTGGCGGCCAGATCCGCAAAAGCCCTCTTACCCGGGTAGGTCGCCAGATCCGCAAAAGCCCTCTTACCCGAATGTGGCGGCCAGATCCGCAAAAGCCCTCTTACCCGGGGGTAGGTCGCCGGATCCGCAACAGCCCTCTTACCCGGGTAGGTCGCCAGATCAGCAACAGCCCTCTTACCCGGGTAGTTCGTCAGATCCACAAAAGCCCTCTTACCCGGGTAGTTCGTCAGATCCACAAAAGCCCTCTTACCCGGGGGTAGGTCGCTGGATCCGCAAAAGCACTCTTACCCGGGTATGTCGTCAGATCCACAAAAGCCCTCTTACCCGGGTAGGTCGCCAGTTCCGCAAAAGCCCTCTTACCCGAACCTGGCGGCCAGATCCGCTAAAGCCCTCTTACTCAGGTAGGTCGCCAGATCCGCAGAAGCCCTCTTACCCGGATCTGGCGGCCAGATCCGCAAAAGCAATCTTACCCGGGTAGGTCGCCAGATCCGCAAAAGCCCCCTTACTCTGGCAGTTCGCCAGATCCGCAAAAGCCCTCTTACCCAGGTAGGTTGCCAGACCCTCAAAAGCCCTCTTATCGGGTAGGTCGCCAGTTCCGCAAAAGCCCTCTTACCCGGGTAGGTCGCCAAATCCGTAAAAGCCCTCTTACCCGGGTAGGTCGCCAGATCCGCAAAAGCCCTCTTACCCGGGCAGGTCGCCAGTTCCGCAAAAGCCCTCTTACCCGGGTAGGTCGCCAGATCCGCAAAAGCCCTCTTACCCATCCGGGTAGGTCGACAGATCCGCAAAAGCCCTCTTACCCGGGTAGGTCGCCAGTTCCGCAAAAACCCTCTCACCCATCCGGGTAGGTCGCCAGATCCGCAAAAGCCCTCTTACCCCCAGGTAGGTCGCCAGATCCGCAAAAGCCCTCTTACCCGGGTAGGTGGCCAGATCTGCAAACGCCCTCTTACCCGGGTAGTTCGTCAGATCCGCAAAGCCCTCTTACCCGGGTAGGTCGCCAGATCCGCAAAAGCCCCCTTACTCTGGTTGGTCGCCAGATCCGCAAAAGCCCTCTTACCCGGGTAGGTCGCCAGATCCGCAAAAGCCCTCTTACCCGGATCTGGCGGCCAGATCCGCAAAAGCCCTCATACCCGGGCAGGTCGCCAGATCCGCAAAAGCCCTCTTACCCAGGTAGGTCGCCAGATCCACAAAAGCCCTCTTACCCGGGTAGTTCGTCAGATCCACAAAAGCCCTCTTACCCGCCGGGTATGTCGCCAGATCCGCAAAAGCCCTCTTACCCGGGTATGTCGTCAGATCCACAAAAGCCCTCTTACCCGGGTATGTCGCCAGATCCGCAAAAGCCCTCTTACCCGGCGGGTAGGTCGCCAGTCCGCAAAAGCCCTCTTACCCGAACCTGGCGGCCAGATCCGCTAAAGCCCTCTTACTCAGGTAGGTCGCCAGATCCACAAAAGCCCTCTTACCCGGGTAGGTCGCCAGATCCGCAAAAGCCCTCTTACCCGGGTAGGTCGCCAGATCCGCAAAAGCCCCCTTACCCGGGTAGGTCGCCAGATCCGCAAAAGCCCTCTTATCAGGTAGGTCGCCAGATCCGCAAAAGCCCTCTTACCCGGATAGGTCGCCAGATCCGCAAAAGCCCTCTTACCCGGATAGGTCGCCAGATCAGCAAAAGCCCTCTTACCCGGATCTGGCGGCCAGATCCGCTAAAGCCGTCTTACTCAGGTAGGTCACCAGATCAGCCAAAGCCCCTCTTACACAGGTAGGTCATCAGATCCGCAAAAGCCCTCTTACCCGGGTAGGTCATCAGATCCGCAAAAGCCCTCTTACCCGGATCTGGCGGCCAGATCCGCAAAAGCCCTCTTACCCGGGTAGGTCGCCAGATCCGCAAAAGCCCTCTTACCCGGGGGTACGTCGCCGGATCCGCAAAAGCCCTTACCCGGGGTAGGTCGCCGGATCCGCAACAGCCCTCTTACCCGGGTAGGTCGCCAGATCCGCAACAGCCCTCTTACCCGGGTAGTTCGTCAGATCCACAAAAGCCCTCTTACCCGGGTAGTTCGTCAGATCCACAAAAGCCCTCTTACCCGGGGGTAGGTCGCTAGATCCGCAAAAGCAACTCTTACCGGGTATGTCGTCAGATCCACAAAAGCCCTCTTACCCGGCCGGGTAGGTCACCAGTTCCGCAAAAGCCCTCTTACCCGAACCTGGCGGCCAGATCCGCTAAAGCCCTCTTACTCAGGTAGGTCGCCAGATCCGCAAAAGCCCTCTTACCCGGATCTGGCGGCCAGATCCGCAAAAGCAATCTTACCCGGGTAGCTCGCCAGATCCGCAAAAGCCCCTTACTCTGGCAGTTCGCCAGATCCGCAAAAGCTCTCTTACCCAGGTAGGTTGCCAGACCCTCAAAAGCCCTCTTATCGGGTAGGTCGCCAGTTCCGCAAAAGCCCTCTTACCCGGGTAGGTCGCCAAATCCGTAAAAGCCCTCTTACCCGGGTAGGTCGCCAGATCCGCAAAAACCCTCTTACCCGGGTAGGTCGCCAGATCCACAAAAGCCCTCTTACCCGGGTAGGTCGCCAGATCCGCAAAAGCCCTCTTACCCATCCGGGTAGGTCGACAGATCCGCAAAAGCCCTCTTACCCGGGTAGGTCGCCAGTTCCGCAAAAAACCCTCTCACCCATCCGGGTAGGTCGCCAGATCCGCAAAAGCCCTCTTACCCCGGGTAGGTCGCCAGATCCGCAAATGCCCTCTTTCCCGGTTAGGCCGTCAGATGCGCAAAAGCCCCTCTTACCCGGGTAGGTCGCCAGATCCGCAAAGCCCTCTTACCCGCCGGGGTAAGAGGGCTTTTGCGGATCTGGCGCCTACCCGGGTAAGAGGTCTTTTGCGGATCTGGCGACCTACCCCGAGTAAGAGGGCTTTTGTGGATCTGGCGACCCAACCAGATTAAGGGGGCTTTTTGCGGATCTGATGACCTACCTGGGTAAGAGGGCTTTTGCGGATCTGGCGACCTACCCCCGGGTAAGAGGGCTTTTGCGGATCTGGCCGCCACATTCGGGTAAGAGGGCTTTTGCGGATCTGGCGACCTACCCGGCCGGGTAAGGGGGCTTTTGCGGATCTGGCGACCTACCCGGGTAAGAGGGCTTTTGCGGATCTGGCTGCCAGATCCGGCTAAGAGGGCTTTTGCGGATCTGGCGATCTACCCGGGTAAGAGGGCTTCTGCGGATCTGGCTACCTACCCGATAAGAAGGCTTTTTCGGATCTGGCGACCTACCGGGTAAGAGGGCTTTTGTGGATCTGGCGACCTACCTGAGTAAGAGGGCTTTAGCGGATCTGGCCGCCAGGTTCGGGTAAGAGTGTTTTTGCGGAACTGGCGACCTACCCGGGTAAGAGGGCTTTTGCGGATCTGGCGACATACCCGGCCGGGTAAGAGGCTTTTGTGGATCTGACGACATACCCGGGTAAGAGGGCTTTTGCGGATCTGGCGACTATACCCGGGTAAGAGAGCTTTTGTGGATCTGACGAACTACCCGGGTAAGAGGGCTTTTGTGGATCTGGCGACCTACCCGGGTAAGAGGGCTTTTGCGGATCTAGCGACCTACCCCCGGATAAGAGGGCTTTTGTGGATCTGGCGACCTGCCCGGCTAAGAGGGCTTTTGCGGATCTGGCCGCCAGATCCGGGTAAGAGGGCTTTTGCAGATCTGGCGACCGATCAGAGTAAGGGGCTTTTGCGGATCTGGCGACCAACCAGAGTAAGGGGCTTTGCGGATCTGGCGACCAACCAGAGTAAGGGGGCTTTTGCGGATCTGGCGACCTACCCGGCCGGGTAAGAGGGCTTTTGCGGATCTGGCGACCTACCCCGAGTAAGAGGGCTTTTGCGGATCTGGCGACCAACCAGATTAAGGGGCTTTTGCGGATCTGACGACCTACCCGGCGGGTAAGAGGGCTTTTGCGGATCTGGCCGCCAGATCCGGGTAAGAGGGCTTTGGCTGATCTGGCGACTTACCGGGTAAGATGGCTTTTGCGGATCTGGCGATTTACCCGGGTAAGAGGGCGTTTGCGGATCTAGCGACGTAACCGGGTAAGAGGGCTTTTTCGGATCTGGTGACCTACACGGGTAAGAGGGCTTTTGCGGATCTGGCGACCTACCCGGGAAAGAGGGCTTTTGCGGATCTGGCGACCTACCCGGGTAAGAGGGCTTTTGCGGATCTGGCGACCTACCCGGATGGGTAAGAGGGCTTTTGCGGATCTGGCGACCTCCCGGGTGAGAGGGCTTTTGCGGATCTGGTGAGCTACCCGGGTAAGACGGCTTTTGCGGATCTGGCGACCTACCCGGGTGAGAGGGCTTTTATGGATCTGGCGACCTACCCGGGTAAGAGGGCTTTTACGGATCTGGCGACCTACCCGGGTAAGAGGGCTTTTGCGGATCTGGCGACCTTCCCGGATGGGTAAGAGGGCTTTTGCGGAACTGATGACCTACCTGGGTAAGAGGGCTTTTGTGGATCTGGCGATCTACCCGGGTAAGAGGGCTTTTACGGATCTGGCGACCTACGCGGGTAAGAGGGCTTTTACGGATCTGGCGACCTACCCGGGTAAGAGAGCTTTTGCGGATCTGGCGACCTACCCGGGTAAGAGGGCTTTTACGGATCTGGCGACCTACCCGGGTAAGAGAGCTTTTGCGGATCTGGCGACCTACCCGGGTAAGAGGGCTTTTGCGGATCTGGCGACCTACCCGGGTAAGAGAGCTTTTGCGGATCTGGAGACCTACCCGGGTAAGAGGGCTTTTGCGGATCTGGCGATTTACCCGGGTACGAGGGCGTTTGCGGATCTGGCGACCTACCCGCCGGATAAGAGGGCTTTTGTGGATCTGGCCACCAACCCCGGGTAAGAGGGCTTTTGCGGATCTGGCGACCTACCCGGTTAAGAGGGCTTTTGCAGATCTGGCGACCTACCCGGGTAAGAGGGCTTTAGCGGATTTGCCCGCCAGATCCGGGTAAGAGGGCTTTGGCGGATATGGCGAGCTATCCGGGTAAGAGGGCTTTTGGGGAACTGGTGACCTACCCCGGGTTAGAGGGCTTTGGCTGATCTGGTGACCTACCTGGGTAAGAGGGCTTTTGCGGATCTGATGTCCTACCTGGGTAAGAGGGCTTTTGCGGGTCTGGCGACCTACCTGGGTAAGAGGGCTTTTGCGGATCTGGTGACCTACCCCCGGGTAAGAGGGCTTTTGCGGATCTGGCGATTTACCCGGGTAAGAAGGCGTTTGCGGATCTGGCGACCTACCCGGATAAGAGGCCTTTTGCAGAGATGGCGACCTACCCCGGGTAAGAGGGCTTTAGCGGATTTGCCCGCCAGATCCGGGTAAGAGGGCTTTTGCGGATATGGCGAGCTATCCGGGTAAGAGGGCTTTTGGGGATCTGGCGACCTACCCGGGTAAGAGGGCTTTTGGGGAACTGGTGACCTACCCGGGTTAGAGGTCTTTGGCTGATCTGGTGACCTACCTGGGTAAGAGGGCTTTTGTGGATCTGGCTGCCAGATTCGGGTAAGAGGGCTTTTGCGGATCTTGAGACCTACCCGGCGGGTAAGAGGGCTTTTGTGGATCTGGCGACTTACCTGGGTAAGAGGGCTTTTACGGATCTGGCGACCTACCCGGGTAAGAGGGCTTTTGCAGATCTGGCGTCCTACACGGGTAAGAGGGCTTTAGCGGATTTGCCCGCCAGATCCGGGTAAGAGGGCTTTTGCGGATATGGCGAGCTACCTGGGTAAGAGGGCTTTTGCGGATCTGTCGACCTACCCGAGTAAGAGGGCGTTTGCGGATCTGGCAACCTACCCGGGTAAGAGGGCTTTTACGGATCTGGCGACCTACCCGGATAAGAGGGCTTTTGCGGATCTGATGACCTACCTGGGTAAGAGGGCTTTTGCGGATCTGGCGACCTACCTGGGTAAGAGGGCTTTTGCGGATCTGGCGACCTACCCGCCGGGTAAGAGGGCTTTTACGGATCTGGCGACCTACCCGGGTAAGAGGGCTTTTGCAGATCTGGCGTCCTACCCGGGTAAGAGGGCTTTTGCGGATCTGGCGACCTACCTGCCGGGTAAGAGGGCTTTTGCGGATCTGGCGACCTACCCGATAAGAGGACTTTTGCGGATCTGGCGACCTACCCGGATAAGAGGGCTTTGGCTGATCTGATGACCTACCTGAGTAAGAGGGCTTTTGCGGATCTGGCCGCCAGATTCGGATAAGAGGGCTTTTGCGGATCTGGTGACCTACCCGATAAGAGGGCTTTTGAGGGTCTGGCGACCTACCCGGGTAAGAGGGCTTTTGCGGATCTGGCGACCTACCAGAGTAAGGGGGCTTTTGCGGATCTGGCGACCTACCCGGGTAAGAGGGCTTTTGCGGATCTGGCGACCTACCCGGGTAAGAGGGCTTTTGCGGATCTGGCGACCTACCCGGGTAAGAGGGCTTTTGCGGATCTGGAGACCTACCCGGGTAAGAGGGCTTTTGTGGATCTGGCGACTTACCTGGGTTAGAGGGCTTTTGCGGATCTGGCGACGTACCCGGGTAAGAGGGCTTTTGCGGATCTGGCGACCTACCCGGGTAAGAGGGCTTTTGCGGATCTGGCGATTTACCCGGGTAAGAGGGCTTTTGCGGATCTGGCGACCTACCCGGTTAAGAGGGCTTTTGCGCATCTGGCGGCCTAACCGTGAAAGAGGGCATTTGCGGATCTGGCGAGCCACCCGGTTAAGAGGGCTTTAGCGGATCTAGCGACCTAAGCGGGTAAGAGGGCTTTTTCGGATCTGGCGATTTACCCGGGTAAGAGGGCGTTTGCGGATCTGGCGACCTACCCGCCGGGTAAGAGGGCGTTTGCGGATCTGGCGACCTACCCGGGTAAGAGGGTTTTTGCAGATCTGGCCACCTACCCGGGTAAGAGGGCTTTTGCGGATCTGGCGACCTACCCGGGTAAGAGGGCTTTTGCGGATCTGGCGACCTACCCGGGTAAGAGGGCTTTTGCGGATCTAGCGACCTACCCCCGGGTAAGAGGGCTTTTGCGGATCTGGCGACCTTCCCGGGTAAGAGGGCTTTTGCAGATCTAGCGACCTACCCGGGTAAGAGGGCTTTTTGCGGATCTGGCGATTTACCCGGGTAAGAGGGCTTTTGCGGATCTGGCGACCTTCCCCCGGGTAAGAGGGCTTTTGCGGGTCTGGTGCCCTACCCCGGGTAAGAGGGCTTTTGCAGATCTGGCCGCCACATTCGGGTAAGAGGGCTTTTGCGGATCTGGCGACCAACCAGAGTAAGGGGGCTTTTGCGGATCTGGCGACCTACCCGGGTAAGAGGGCTTTTGCGGATCTGGCCGCCAGATCCGCCGGGTAAGAGGGCTTTTGCGGATCTGGCGACCTACCCGGGTAAGAGGGCTTTTGCGGATCTGGCGACCAACCAGAGTAAGGGGGCTTTTGTGGATCTGGCGACCTACCCGGATAAGAGGGCTTTTGCAGATCTTGCGACCTACCCGGGTAATAGGGCTTTTGCGCATCTGACGGCCTACCCGGGTAAGAGGGCTTTTGCGGATCTGGCGACCTACCCGGGTAAGAGGGCTTTTGCGGATCTGGCGACCTACCCGGGTAAGAGGGCTTTTGCGGATCTGGCGACCTACCCCCGGGTAAGAGGGCTTTTGTGAATCTGGCGACCTACCCGGGTAAGAGGGCTTTTGCGGATCTGGTGACCTGCCTGGGTAAGAGGGCTTTTGCAGATCTTGCGACCTACCCGGGTAATAGGGCTTTTGCGCATCTGACGGCCTACCCGGGTAAGAGGGCTTTTGCGGAACTGGCGACCTACCCGGGTAAGAGGGCTTTTGCGGATCTGGCGACCTACCCGGGTAAGAGGGCTTTTGCGGATCTGGCCGCCAGATCCGGGTAAGAGGGCTTTTGCGGATCTGGCGACCTACCCGGGTAAGAGGGCTTTTGTGGATCTGGCGACCTACCCGGGTAAGAGGGCTTTAGCGGATTTGCCCGCCAGATCCGGGTAAGAGGGCTTTTGCGGATATGGCGAGCTATCCGGGTAGGAGGGCTTTTGCGGGTCTGGCGATTTACCCGGGTAAGAGGGCGTTTGCGGATCTGGCGACCTACCCTGGTAAGAGGGCTTTAGCGGATTTGCCCGCCAGATCCGGGTAAGAGGGCTTTTGCGGATATGGCGAGCTATCCGCCGGGTAAGAGGGCTTTTGCGGATCTGGCGACCTACCCCCGGGTAAGAGGGCTTTTGGGGAACTGGCGACCTACCCGGGTTAGAGGGCTTTGGCTGATCTGGTGACCTACCTGGGTAAGAGGGCTTTTGCGGATCTGATGACCTACCTGGGTAAGAGGGCTTTTGCGGATCTGGCGACCTACCTGGGTAAGAGGGCTTTTGCGGATCTGGCGACCTACCCGGATAAGAGGGCTTTGGCTGATTTGGTGACCTACCTGAGTAAGAGGGCTTTTGCGGATCTGGCCGCCAGATTCGGGTAAGAGGGCTTTTGCGGATCTGGCCGCCAGATTCGGGTAAGAGGGCTTTTGAGGGTCTGGCGACCTACCCGGGTAAGAGGGCTTTTGCGGATCTGGCGAACTACCCGGGTAAGAGGGCTTTGGCGCATCTGACGGCCTAACGGGAAAAGAGGGCATTTGCGGATCTGGCGACCTATCCGGGTAAAAGGGCTTTTGCGGATCTGGCGACCTACCCGGATGGGTAAGAGGGCTTTGCGGAACTGGCGACCTACCCGGGTAAGAGGGCTTTTGCGGATCTGGCGACCTACCCGGTAAAGAGGCCTTTTGCGGATCTGGCGACCTACCCGGGTAAGAGGGCTTTTGCGGATCTGGTGACCTACCCCCGGGTAAGAGGGCTTTTGCGGATCTGGCCGCCAGATCCGGGTAAGAGGGCTTTTGTGGATCTGGCGACCTACCCGGATGGGTAAGAGGCTTTTGCGAACTGGCGACCTACCCGGGTAAGAGGGCTTTTGCGGATCTGGCGACCTACCTGGGTAAGAGGGCTTTTGCGGATCTGGCGACCTACCTGGGTAAGAGGGGCTTTGCGGATCTGGTGACCTACCCGGGTAAGAGGGCTTTTACGGATCTGGCGACCTACCCGGCCGGGTAAGAGGGCTTTTGCGGAACTGGCGACCTACCCGGGGTTAGAGGGCTTTTGCTGATCTGGTGACCTGCCTGGGTAAGAGGGCTTTTGCGGATCTGGTGACCTACCTGGGTAAGAGGGCTTTTGCGGATCTGGCGACCTACCCCCGGGTAAGAGGGCTTTTGCGGATCTGGCGACCTACCCGGGTAAGAGGGCTTTTGCGGATCTGGCGACCTACCCGGGTAAGAGGGCTTTTGCGGATCTAGCGACATGCCCCCGGGTAAGAGGGCTTTTGCGGATCTGGCCACCTACCCGGGTAAGCGGGCTTTTGCGGATCTAGCGACCTACCCGGGTAAGAGGGCTTTTGCGGATCTGGCGATTTACCCGGGTAAGAGGGCTTTTGCGGATCTGGCGACCTACCTGGGTAAGAGGGCTTTTGCGGATCTGGCGACCTACCCGGGTAAGAGGGCTTTTGCGGATCTGGTGACCTACCCCCGGTTAAGAGGGCTTTTGCGGATCTGGCGACCTACCGGGGTAAGAGACTTTTGCGGATCTGGCCGCCACATTCGGGTAAGAGGGCTTTTGCGGATCTGGCGACCAACCAGAGTAAGGGGGCTTTTGCGGATCTGGCGACCTACCCGGGTAAGAGGGCTTTTGCGGATCTGACGAACTATCCGGGTAAGAGGGCTTTTGCGGATCTGGCGATTTACCCGGGTAAGAGGGCGTTTGTCGGAACTCGCGACCTACCCGGGTAAGAGGGCTTTTGCGGATCATGCGACCTACCCAGGTATGAGGGCTTTTGCGCATCTGACGGCCTAACCGGGAAAGAGGGCATTTGCGGATCTGGCGACCTACCCGGGTTAGAGGGCTTTTGCGGATCTGGCGACCTACCCGGATGGGTGAGAGGGCTTTTGCGGAACTGGCGACCTACCCGGGAAGAGGGCTTTTGCGGATCTGGCGACCTACCCGGGTAAGAGGGCTTTTGCGGATCTGGCCGCCAGATCCGGGTAGAGGGCTTTTGCGGATCTGGCGACCTACCCGGCGGGTAAGAGGGCTTTTGCGGATCTGGCGACCTACCCGGGTAAGAGGGCTTTTGCGGATCTGACGAACTACCCGGGTAAGAGGCTATTGCGGATCTGGCGATTTACCCGGGTAAAAGGGCGTTTGCGGATCTGGCGACCTACCCGGGTAAGAGGGCTTTAGAGGATTTGCCCGCCAGATCCGGGTAAGAGGGCTTTTGCGGATATGGCGAGCTATCCGGGTAAGAGGGCTTTTGCGGATCTGGCGACCTACCCCCGGGTAAGAGGGCTTTTGGGGAACTGGCGACCTACCCGGGTTAGAGGGCTTTGGCTGATCTGGTGACCTACCTGGGTAAGAGGGCTTTTGCGGATCTGATGACCTACCTGGGTAAGAGGGCTTTTGCGGATCAGGCGACCTACCTGGGTAAGAGGGCTTTTGCGGATCTGGCGACCTACCCCGGGTAAGAGGGCTTTGCGGATCTGGCGACCTACCCGATAAGAGGGCTTTGCGGTTCTGGCGACCTACCCAGATAAGAGGGCTTTGGCTGATCTGGTGACCTACCTGAGTAAGAGGGCTTTTGCGGATCTGGCCGCCAGTTTCGGGTAAGAGGCTTTTGTGGATCTGGCGACCTACCAGAGTAAGGGGGCTTTTGCGGATCTGGCGACCTACCCGGGTAAGAGGGCTTTTGCGGAACTGGCCGCCAGATCCGGGTAAGAGGCCTTTTGCGGATATGGCGAGTTATCCGGGTAAGAGGCTTTTGCGGATCTGGTGACCTACCCGGGGTAAGAGGGCTTTTGCGGATCTGGCGACCTACCCGGGTAAGAGGGCTTTTGCGGATCTGGTGACCTACCCGGGGTAAGAGGGCTTTTGCAGATCTGGCCGGGTAAGAGGGCTTTTGCGGATCTGGCGACCTACCCGGGTAAGAGGGCTTTTGCGGATCTAGCGACCTTCCCCCGGGTAAGTCGGCTTTTGCGGATCTGGCGACCTACCCGGGTAAGTCGGCTTTTGCGGATCTGGCGACCTACCCGGGTAAGAGGGCTTTTGCGGATCTGGCGACCAACCAGAGTAAGGGGGCTTTTGTGGATCTGGCGACCTACCCGGGTAAGAGGGCTTTTGCGGATCTGGCGATTTACCCGGGGTAAGAGGGCTTTTGCGGATCTGGCGACCTACCCGGGTAAGGGGGCTTTTGCGGATCTGGCGACTTACCCGGGGGTAAGGGGGCTTTTGCGGATCTGGCGACCTACGCGGATAAGAGGGCTTTTGCGGATCTGGCGACCTACCCGGGTAAGAGGGCTTTTGCGGATCTGGTGACCTACCCCCGGGTAAGAGGGCTTTTGCGGATCTGGCGACCTACCGGGGTAAGAGGGCTTTTGCGGATCTGGCCGCCACATTCGGGTAAGATGGCTTTTGCGGATCTGGCGACCAACCAGAGTAAGGGGGCTTTTGCGGATCTGGCGACCTACCCGGGTAAGAGGGCTTTTGCGGACCTGGCCGCCACATTCGGGTAAGATGGCTTTTGCGGATCTGGCGACCAACCAGAGTAAGGGGGCTTTTGCGGATCTGGCGACCTACCCGGGTAAGAGGGCTTTTGCGGACCTGGCCGCCAGATCTGGGTAAGAGGGCTTTTGCGGATCTGGCGACCTACCCGGGTAAGAGGGCTTTTGCGGATCTGGCGACCAACCAGAGTAAGGGGGCTTTTGTGGATCTGGCGACCTACCCGGGTAAGAGGGCTTTTGCGGATCTGGCGACCTACCCGCCGGGTAAGAGGGCTTTTGCGGATCTGACGAACTACCCGGGTAAGAGGGCTTTTGCGGATCTGATGACCTACCTGGGTAAGAGGGCTTTTGCGGATCTGGCGACCTACCTGGGTAAGAGGGCTTTTGCGGATCTGGCGACCTACCCCCGGGTAAGAGGGCTTTTGCGGATCTGGCGACCTACCCGATAAGAGGGCTTTTGCGGATCTGGCGACCTACCCGGATAAGAGGGCTTTTGCGGATCTGGCGACCTACCCGGATAAGAGGGCTTTGGCTGATCTGGTGACCTACCTGAGTAAGAGGGCTTTTGCGAATCTGGCCGCCAGATTCGGGTAAGAGGGCTTTTGCGGATCTGGCCGCCAGATTCGGGTAAGAGGGCTTTTGCGGATCTGGCGACCTACCAGAGTGAGGGGGCTTTTGCGGATCTGGCGACCTACCCGGGGTAAGAGGGCTTTTGCGGATCTGGCCGCCAGATCCGGGTAAGAGGCCTTTTGCGGATATTGCGAGTTATCCGGGTAAGAGGGCTTTTGCGGATCTGGTGACCTACCCGGGGTAAGAGGGCTTTTGCGGATCTGGCGACCTACCCGGCCGGGTAAGAGGGCTTTGGCTTATCTGGCGACTTACCCGGGTAAGAGGGCTTTTGCGGATCTGGCGACCTACCCGGATGGGTAAGAGGGCTTTTGCGGAACTGGCGACCTACCCGGGTAAGAGGGCTTTTGCGGATCTGGCGACCTACCCGGGTAAGAGGGTTTTTGCGGATCTGGTGACCTGCCCGAGTAAGAGGGCTTTTACGGATCTGGCGACCTACCCGGGTAAGAGGGCTTTTGCGGAACTGGCGACCTACCCGGGTTAGAGGGCTTTTGCTGATCTGTTGACCTGCCTGGGTAAGAGGGCTTTTGCGGATCTGGCGACCTACCTGGGTAAGAGGGCTTTTGCGGATCTGGCGAACTACCCGGGTAATAGGGCTTTTGCAGATCTAGCGACCTACCCGGGTAAGCGGGCTTTTTGCGGATCTGGCGATTTACCCGGGTAAGAGGGCTTTTGCGGATCTGGCGACCTACCTGGGTAAGAGGGCTTTTGCGGATCTGGCGAACTACCCGGGTAATAGGGCTTTTGCAGATCTAGCGACCTACCCGGGTAAGCGGGCTTTTTGCGGATCTGGCGATTTACCCGGGTAAGAGGGCTTTTGCGGATCTGGCGACCTACCCGGGTAAGAGGGCTTTTGCGGATCTGGCGACCTACCCCCGGGTAAGAGGGCTTTTGCGGATCTGGCGACCAACCAGAGTAAGGGGGCTTTTGTGGATCTGGCGACCTACCCGGGTAAGAGGGCTTTTGCGGATCTGGCGACCTACCCCCGGGTAAGAGGGCTTTTGTGAATCTGGCGACCTACCCGGGTAAGAGGGCTTTTGCGGATCTGGCGACCTACCTGGATGGGTGAGAGGGCTTTTGCGGAACTGGCGACCTACCCGGGTAAGAGGGCTTTTGCGGATCTGGCGACCTACCCGGGTAAGAGGGCTTTTGTGGATCTGGCGACCTACCCGGGTAAGAGGGCTTTAGCGGATTTGCCCGCCAGATCCGGGTAAGAGGGCTTTTGCGGATATGGCGAGCTATCCGGGTAAGAGGGCTTTTGCGGATCTGGCGACCTACCCCCGGGTAAGAGGGCTTTTGGGGAACTGGCGACCTACCCGGGTTAGAGGGCTTTGGCTGATCTGGTGACCTACCAGGGTAAGAGGGCTTTTGCGGATCTGATGACCTACCTGGGTAAGAGGGCTTTTGCGGATCTGGCGACCTACCTGGGTAAGAGGGCTTTTGCGGATCTGGCGACCTACCCGATAAGAGGGCTTTTGCGGTTCTGGCGACCTACCCGGATAAGAGGGCTTTGGCTGATTTGGTGACCTACCTGAGTAAGAGGGCTTTTGCGGATCTGGCCGCCAGATTCGGGTAAGAGGGCTTTTGCGGATCTGGCCGCCAGATTCGGGTAAGAGGGCTTTTGCGGATCTAGCGACCTACCCGGGTAAGAGGGCTTTTGTGGATCTGGCGACCTACCCGGGTAAGAGGGCTTTTGTGGATCTGGCGATTTACCCGGGTAAGAGGGCTTTTGCGGATCTAGCGACCTACCCGAACCGAGTAAGAGGGCTTTTGCGGATCTGGCGACCTACCCGGGTAAGAGGGCTTTTGCGGATCTGGCGACCTACCCGGGTAAGAGGGCTTTTGCGGATCTGGTGACCTACCCGGGTAAGAGGGCTTTTGCGGATCTGGCGACATACCCGGGGTAAGAGGGCTTTTGCGGAACTGGCCGCCACATTCGGGTAAGAGGGCTTTTGCGGATCTGGCGACCAACCAGAGTAAGGGGGCTTTTGCGGATCTGGCGACCTACCCCGGGTAAGAGGGCTTTTGCGGATCTGGCGATCTACCCGGGTAAGAGGGCTTTTGCGGATCTGGTGACCTACCCGGGTAAGAGGGCTTTTGCGGATCTGGCGACCTACCCGGGTAAGAGGGCTTTTGCGGATCTGGCGACCAACCAGAGTAAGGGGGCTTTTGCGGATCTGGCGACCTACCCGGGTAAGAGGGCTTTTGCGGATCTGGCCGCCAGATCCGGGTAAGAGGGCTTTTGCGGATCTGGCGACCTACCCGGGTAAGAGGGCTTTTGCGGATCTGGCGACCAACCAGAGTAAGGGGGCTTTTGCGGATCTGGCGACCTACCCGGGTAAGAGGGCTTTTGCGGATCTGGCCGCCAGATCCGGGTAAGAGGGCTTTTGCGGATCTGGCGACCTACCCGGGTAAGAGGGCTTTTGTGGATCTGGCGACCTACCCGGCCGGGTAAGAGGGCTTTGGCGCATCTGACGGCCTAACCGGGAAAGAGGGCATTTGCGGATCTGGCGACCTATCCGGGTAAGAGGGCTTTTGCGGATCTGGCGACCTACCCGGATGGGTAAGAGGGCTTTTGCGGAACTGGCGACCTACCCGGGTAAGAGGGCTTTTGCGGATCTGGCGACCTACCCGGTAAGAGGCCTTTTGCGGATCTGGCGACCTACCCGGGTAAGAGGGCTTTTGCGGATCTGGTGACCTACCCCCGGGTAAGAGGGCTTTTGCGGATCTGGCGACCTACCCGGGTTAGAGGGCTTTTGCTGATCTGGTGACCTGCCCGGGTAAGAGGGCTTTTGCGGAACTGGCGACCTACCCGGGTAAGAGGGCTTTTACGGATCTGGCGACCTACCCGGCCGGGTAAGAGGGCTTTTGCGGAACTGGCGACCTACCCGGGTTAGAGGGCTTTTGCTGATCTGGTGACCTGCCTGGGTAAGAGGGCTTTTGCGGATCTGGCGACCTACCCCCGGGTAAGAGGGCTTTTGCGGATCTGGCGACCTACCCGGGTAAGAGGGCTTTTGCGGATCTGGCGACCTACCCGGGTAAGAGGGCTTTTGCGGATCTAGCGACATGCCCCCGGGTAAGAGGGCTTTTGCGGATCTGGCCACCTACCCGGGTAAGCGGGCTTTTGCGGATCTAGCGACCTACCCGGGTAAGAGGGCTTTTGCGGATCTGGCGATTTACCCGGGTAAGAGGGCTTTTGCGGATCTGGCGACCTACCCGGGTAAGAGGGCTTTTGCGGATCTGGCGACCTACCCGGGTAAGAGGGCTTTTGCGGATCTGGCGACCAACCAGAGTAAGGGGGCTTTTGCGGATCTGGCGACCTACCCGGGTAAGAGGGCTTTTGCGGATCTGGCCGCCAGATCCGGGTAAGAGGGCTTTTGCGGATCTGGCGACCTACCCGGGTAAGAGGGCTTTTGCGGATCTGACGAACTACCCGGGTAAGAGGGCTTTTGCGGATCTGGCGATTTACCCGGGTAAGAGGGCGTTTGTCGGAACTCGCGACCTACCCGGGTAAGAGGGCTTTTGCGGATCTGGCGACCTACCCAGGTAAGAGGGCTTTTGCGCATCTGACGGCCTAACCGGGAAAGAGGGCATTTGCGATCTGGCGACCTACCCGGGTTAGAGGGCTTTTGCGGATCTGGCGACCTACCCGGGTAAGAGGGCTTTTGCGGATCTGGTCGCCAGATCCGGGTAAGAGGGCTTTTGCGGATCTGGCGACCTACCCGGCGGGTAAGAGGCTTTTGCGGATCTGGCGACCTACCCGGCCGGGTAAGAGGGCTTTTGCGGATCTGACGAACTACCCGGGTAAGAGGGCTATTGCGGATCTGGCGATTTACCCGGGTAAGAGGGCGTTTGCGGATCTGGCGACCTACCCTGGTAAGAGGGCTTTTGCCGGTCTGGCGACCTACCCGGGTAAGAGGGCTTTTGCGGATCTGACGAACTACCCGGGTAAGAGGGCTATTGCGGATCTGGCGATTTACCCGGGTAAGAGGGCGTTTGCGGATCTGGCGACCTACCCGGGTAAGAGGGCTTTAGAGGATTTGCCCGCCAGATCCGGGTAAGAGGGCTTTGCGGATATGGCGAGCTATCCGGGTAAGAGGGCTTTTGCGGATCTGGCGACCTACCCCCGGGTAAGAGGGCTTTTGGGGAACTGGCGACCTACCCGGGTTAGAGGGCTTTGGCTGATCTGGTGACCTACCTGGGTAAGAGGGCTTTTGCGGATCTGATGACCTACCTGGGTAAGAGGGCTTTTGCGGATCAGGCGACCTACCTGGGTAAGAGGGCTTTTGCGGATCTGGCGACCTACCCCCGGGTAAGAGGGCTTTGCGGATCTGGCGACCTACCCGATAAGAGGGCTTTTGCGGTTCTGGCGACCTACCCAGTTAAGAGGGGCTTTTGCGGATCTGGTGACCTACCTGAGTAAGAGGGCTTTTGCGGATCTGGCCGCCAGTTTCGGGTAAGAGGGCTTTTGTGGATCTGGCGACCTACCAGAGTAAGGGGGCTTTTTGCGGATCTGGCGACCTACCCGGGTAAGAGGGCTTTTGCGGAACTGGCCGCCAGATCCGGGTAAGAGGCCTTTTGCGGATATGGCGAGTTATCCGGGTAAGAGGGCTTTTGCGGATCTGGTGACCTACCCGGGGTAAGAGGGCTTTTGCGGATCTGGCGACCTACCCGGGTAAGAGGGCTTTTGCGGATCTGGCGACCTACCCGGGTAAGAGGGCTTTTACGGATCTGGCGACCTACCCGGATGGTAAGAGGGCTTTTGCGGATCTGGCAACCTACCCGGGTAAGAAGGCTTTTACGGATCTGGCGACCTACCCGGGTAAGAGGGCTTTTGCGGAACTGGCGACCTACCCGGGTTAGAGGGCTTTTGCTGATCTGGTGACCTGCCAGGGTAAGAGGGCTTTTGCGGATCTGGCGACCTACCCCGGGTAAGAGGGCTTTTGCGGATCTAGCGACCTTCCCCGGGTAAGTCGGCTTTTGCGGATCTGGCGACCTACCCGGGTAAGAGGGCTTTTGCGGATCTGGCGACCTACCCGGGTAAGAGGGCTTTGTGGATCTGGCGACCTACCCGGGTAAGAGGGCTTTTGCGGATCTGGCGATTTACCCGGGTAAGAGGGGCTTTTGCGGATCTGGCGACTTACCCGGGTAAGGGGGCTTTTGCGGATCTGGCGACCTACGCGGATAAGAGGGCTTTTGCGGATCTGGCGACCTACCCGGGTAAGAGGGCTTTTGCGGATCTGGTGACCTACCCGGGTAAGAGGGCTTTTGCGGACCTGGCCGCCACATTCGGGTAAGATGGCTTTTGCGGATCTGGCGACCTACCCGGGTAAGAGGGCTTTTGCGGACCTGGCCGCCAGATCTGGGTAAGAGGGCTTTTGCGGATCTGGCGACCTACCCGGGTAAGAGGGCTTTTGCGGATCTGGTGACCTACCCGGGTAGAGGGCTTTTGCGGATCTGGCGACATACCCGGGGTAAGAGGGCTTTTGCGGATCTGGCCGCCACATTCGGGTAAGAGGGCTTTTGCGGATCTGGCGACCAACCAGAGTAAGGGGGCTTTTGCGGATCTGGCGACCTACCCCGGGTAAGAGGGCTTTGCGGATCTGGCGATCTACCCGGGTAGAGGGCTTTTGCGGATCTGGTGACCTACCCGGGTAAGAGGGCTTTTGCGGATCTGGCGACCTACCCGGGTAAGAGGGCTTTTGCGGATCTGGCGACCAACCAGAGTAAGGGGGCTTTTGCGGATCTGGCGACCTACCCGGGTAAGAGGGCTTTGCGGATCTGGCCGCCAGATCCGGGTAAGAGGGCTTTTGCGGATCTGGCGACCTACCCGGGTAAGAGGGCTTTTGCGGATCTGGCGACCAACCAGAGTAAGGGGGCTTTTGCGGATCTGGCGACCTACCCGGGTAAGAGGGCTTTGCGGATCTGGCCGCCAGATCCGGGTAAGAGGGCTTTTGCGGATCTGGCGACCTACCCGGGTAAGAGGGCTTTTGTGGATCTGGCGACCTACCTGGGTAAGAGGGCTTTGGCGCATCTGACGGCCTAACCGGGAAAGAGGGCATTTGCGGATCTGGCGACCTATCCGGGTAAGAGGGCTTTTGCGGATCTGGCGACCTACCCGGATGGGTAAGAGGGCTTTTGCGGAACTGGCGACCTACCCGGGTAAGAGGGCTTTTGCGATCTGGCGACCTACCCGGTAAGAGGCCTTTTGCGGATCTGGCGACCTACCCGGGTAAGAGGGCTTTTGCGGATCTGGCGACCTACCGGGTTAGAGGGCTTTTGCTGATCTGGTGACCTGCCTGGGTAAGAGGGCTTTTGCGGAACTGGCGACCTACCCGGGTAAGAGGGCTTTTACGGATCTGGCGACCTACCCGGCCGGGTAAGAGGGCTTTTGCGGAACTGGCGACCTACCCGGGTTAGAGGGCTTTTGCTGATCTGGTGACCTGCCTGGGTAAGAGGGCTTTTGCGGATCTGGTGACCTACCTGGGTAAGAGGGCTTTTGCGGATCTGGCGACCTACCCCCGGGTAAGAGGGCTTTTGCGATCTGGCGACCTACCCGGGTAAGAGGGCTTTTGCGGATCTGGCGACCTACCCGGGTAAGAGGGCTTTTGCGGATCTAGCGACATGCCCCCGGGTAAGAGGGCTTTTGCGGATCTGGCCACCTACCCGGGTAAGCGGGCTTTTGCGGATCTAGCGACCTACCCGGGTAAGAGGGCTTTTGCGGATCTGGCGACCTACCCGGGTAAGAGGGCTTTTGCGGATCTGGCGACCTACCCGGGTAAGAGGGCTTTTGCGGATCTGGTGACCTACCCCCGGTTAAGAGGGCTTTTGCGGATCTGGCGACCTACCGGGGTAAGAGGACTTTTGCGGATCTGGCCGCCACATTCGGGTAAGAGGGCTTTTGCGGATCTGGCGACCAACCAGAGTAAGGGGGCTTTTGCGGATCTGGCGACCTACCCGGGTAAGAGGGCTTTTGCGGATCTGGCCGCCAGATCCGGGTAAGAGGGCTTTTGCGGATCTGGCGACCTACCCGGGTAAGAGGGCTTTTGCGGATCTGACGAACTACCCGGGTAAGAGGCTTTTGCGGATCTGGCGATTTACCCGGGTAAGAGGGCGTTTGTCGGAACTCGCGACCTACCCGGGTAAGAGGGCTTTTGCGGATCTGGCGACCTACCCAGGTAAGAGGGCTTTTGCGCATCTGACGGCCTAACCGGGAAAGAGGGCATTTGCGGATCTGGCGACCTACCCGGGTTAGAGGGCTTTTGCGGATCTGGCGACCTACCCGGGTAAGAGGGCTTTTGCGGATCTGGTCGCCAGATCCGGGTAAGAGGGCTTTGCGGATCTGGCGACCTACCCGGCGGGTAAGAGGGCTTTTGCGGATCTGGCGACCTACCCGGCCGGGTAAGAGGGCTTTTGCGGATCTGACGAACTACCCGGGTAAGAGGGCTATTGCGGATCTGGCGATTTACCCGGGTAAGAGGGCGTTTGCGGATCTGGCGACCTACCCTGGTAAGAGGGCTTTTGCCGGTCTGGCGACCTACCCGGGTAAGAGGGCTTTTGCGGATCTGACGAACTACCCGGGTAAGAGGGCTATTGCGGATCTGGCGATTTACCCGGGTAAGAGGGCGTTTGCGGATCTGGCGACCTACCCGGGTAAGAGGGCTTTAGAGGATTTGCCCGCCAGATCCGGGTAAGAGGGCTTTTGCGGATATGGCGAGCTATCCGGGTAAGAGGGCTTTTGCGGATCTGGCGACCTACCCCCGGGTAAGAGGGCTTTTGGGGAACTGGCGACCTACCCGGGTTAGAGGGCTTTGGCTGATCTGGTGACCTACCTGGGTAAGAGGGCTTTTGCGGATCTGATGACCTACCTGGGTAAGAGGGCTTTTGCGGATCAGGCGACCTACCTGGGTAAGAGGGCTTTTGCGGATCTGGCGACCTACCCCCGGGTAAGAGGGCTTTTGCGGATCTGGCGACCTACCCGATAAGAGGGCTTTTGCGGTTCTGGCGACCTACCCAGATAAGAGGGCTTTTGCGGATCTGGTGACCTACCTGAGTAAGAGGGCTTTTGCGGATCTGGCCGCCAGTTTCGGGTAAGAGGGCTTTTGTGGATCTGGCGACCTACCAGAGTAAGGGGGCTTTTGCGGATCTGGCGACCTACCCGGGTAAGAGGGCTTTTGCGGAACTGGCCGCCAGATCCGGGTAAGAGGCCTTTTGCGGATATGGCGAGTTATCCGGGTAAGAGGGCTTTTGCGGATCTGGTGACCTACCCGGGGTAAGAGGGCTTTTGCGGATCTGGCGACCTACCCGGGTAAGAGGGCTTTTGCGGATCTGGCGACCTACCCGGGTAAGAGGGCTTTTACGGATCTGGCGACCTACCCGGATGGGTAAGAGGGCTTTTGCGGATCTGGCGACCTACCCGGGTAAGAGGGCTTTTGCGGAACTGGCGACCTACCCGGGTTAGAGGGCTTTTGCTGATCTGGTGACCTGCCAGGGTAAGAGGGCTTTTGCGGATCTGGCGACCTACCCCCGGGTAAGAGGGCTTTTGCGGATCTAGCGACCTTCCCCCGGGTAAGTCGGCTTTTGCGGATCTGGCGACCTACCCGGGTAAGAGGGCTTTTGCGGATCTGGCGACCTACCCGGGTAAGAGGGCTTTTGTGGATCTGGCGACCTACCCGGGTAAGAGGGCTTTTGCGGATCTGGCGATTTACCCGGGTAAGAGGGCTTTTGCGGATCTGGCGACTTACCCGGGTAAGGGGGCTTTTGCGGATCTGGCGACCTACGCGGATAAGAGGGCTTTTGCGGATCTGGCGACCTACCCGGGTAAGAGGGCTTTTGCGGATCTGGTGACCTACCCGGGTAAGAGGGCTTTTGCGGACCTGGCCGCCACATTCGGGTAAGATGGCTTTTGCGGATCTGGCGACCTACCCGGGTAAGAGGGCTTTTGCGGACCTGGCCGCCAGATCTGGGTAAGAGGGCTTTTGCGGATCTGGCGACCTACCCGGGTAAGAGGGCTTTTGCGGATCTGGCGACCTACCCGCCGGGTAAGAGGGCTTTTGCGGATCTGACGAACTACCCGGGTAAGAGGGCTTTTGCGGATCTGGCGATTTACCCGGGTAAGAGGGCTTTTGCGGATCTGGCGACCTACCCCGGTAAGAGGGCTTTTGCGCATCTGACGGCCTAACCGGGAAAAAGGGCATTTGCGGATCTGGCGACCTACCCGGGTTAGAGGGCTTTTGCGGATCTGGCGACCTACCCGGGTTAGAGGGCTTTTGCGGATCTGGCGACCTACCCGGATGGGTGAGAGGGCTTTTGCGGAACTGGCGATCTACCCGGGTAAGAGGGCTTTTGCGGATCTGGCCGCCAGATCCGGGTAAGAGGGCTTTTGCGGATCTGGCGACCTACCCGGGTAAGAGGGCTTTTGCGGATCTGGCGACCTACCCGGGTAAGAGGGCTTTTGCGGATCTGACGAACTACCCGGGTAAGAGGGCTTTTGCGGAACTGGCTATTTACCCGGGTAAGAGGGCGTTTGCGGATCTGGCGACCTGCCCTGGTAAGAGGGCTTTTGCCGGTCTGGTGACCTACCCGGATAAGAGGGCTTTGGCTGATCTGGTGACCTACCTGAGTAAGAGCGCTTTTGCGGATCTGGCGACCTACCAGAGTAAGGGGGCTTTTGCGGATCTGGCGACCTACCCGGGTAAGAGGGCTTTTGCGGAACTGGCCGCCAGATCCGGGTAAGAGGCCTTTTGCGGATATGGCGAGTTATCCGGGTAAGAGGGCTTTTGCGGATCTGGTGACCTACCCGGGGTAAGAGGGCTTTTGCGGATCTGGTGACCTACCCGGGGTAAGAGGGCTTTTGCAGATCTGGCGACCTACCCGGGTAAGAGGGCTTTTACGGATCTGGCGACCTACCCGGGTAAGAGGGCTTTTGCGGAACTGGCGACCTACCCGGGTAAGAGGGCTTTTGCGGATCTGGCGACCTACCCCCGGGTAAGAGGGCTTTTGCGGATCTGGCGACCTCCCGGGTAAGAGGGCTTTTGCGGATCTAGCGACCTACCCGGGTAAGAGGGCTTTTGCGGATCTAGCGACCTACCCGGGTAAGAGGGCTTTTGCGGATCTGGCGATTTACCCGGGTAAGAGGGCTTTTGCGGATCTGGCGACCTACCCGGGTAAGAGGGCTTTTGCGGATCTGGTGACCTACCCCTGGGTAAGAGGGCTTTTGCGGATCTGGCGACCTACCCGGATAAGAGGGCTTTTGTGGATCTGGCGACCAACCAGAGTAAGGGGGCTTTTGCGGATCTGGCGACCTACCCGGGTAAGAGGGCTTTTGCGGATCTGGCGACCTACCCGGGTAAGAGGGCTTTTGCGGATCTGACGAACTACCCGGGTAAGAGGGCTTTTGTGGATCTGGCGATTTACCCGGGTAAGAGGGCTTTTGCGGATCTGACGAACTACCCGGGTAAGAGGGCTTTTGTGGATCTGGCGATTTACCCGGGTAAGAGGGCGTTTGCGGATCTGACGAACTACCCGGGTAAGAGGGCTTTTGCGGATCTGGCGACCTACCCGGGTAAGAGGGCTTTTGCGGATCTGGCCGCCAGATCCGGGTAAGAGGGCTTCTGTGGATCTGACGACATACCCGGGGGTAAGTGGGCTTTTGCGGATCTAGCGACCTACCCCCGGGTAAGAGGGCTTTTGCGGATCTGGCGAGCTACCCGGGTAAGAGGGCTTTTGTGGATCTGACGAACTACCCGGGTAAGAGGGCTTTTGCGGAACCGGCGACCTACCCCCGGGTAAGAGGGCTTTTGCGGATCTGGCGACCTACCCGGGTAAGAGGGCTTTTGCGGATCTGGCCGCCAGATCCGGGTAAGAGGGAATTTGCGGATCTGATGACCTACCTGGGTAAGAGGGCTTTGGCTGATCTGGTGACCTACCTGAGTAAGAGGGGTTTAGCGGATCTGGCCGCCAGATGCGGGTAAGAGGGCTTTTGCGGATCTGGCCGCCAGATCCGGGTAAGAGGGCTTTTGCGGATCTGGTGACCTACCCGATAAGAGGGCTTGTGAGGGCCTGGCGACCTACCCGGGTAAGAGGGCTTTTGCGGATCTGGCGATCTACCCGGGTAAGAGGGCTTTTGCGGATCTGGCGAGCTATCCGGGTAAGAGGGCTTTTGCGGATCTGGCGACCTACCCTGGTAAGAGGGCTTTTGCGGAACTGGCGACCTACCTGGGTAAGAGGGCTTTTGCGGATCTGGCGACCTACCCGGGTAAGAGGGCTTTGGCTGATCTGGTGACCTACCTGGGTAAGAGGGGTTTTGCGGATCTGATGACCTACCCGGGTAAGAGGGCTTTTGCGGATCTGGCGACACACATTCGGGTAAGAGGGCTTTTGCGGATCTGGCGACACACATTCGGGTAAGAGCGCTTTTTTCGGATCTGGCGACCTACCCGGGTAAGAGGGCTTTTGCGGATCTGGCGACCTACCTGAGTATGAGGGCTTTAGCGGATCTGGCCGCCAGGTTCGGGTAAGAGGGCTTTTGCGGATCTGGCGACCTATCCGGGTAAGAGGGCTTTTGTGGATCTGACGACCTACCCGGGTAAGAGGGCTTTTGCGGATCCGGCGACCTACCCGGGTAAGAGAGCTTTTGCGGATCTAGCGACCTACCCGCCGAGTAAGAGGGCTTTAGCGGATCTGTCCGCCAGATCCGGGTAAGAGGGCATTTGCTGATCTGGCGACCTACCCGGGTAAGAGGGCTTTTGCGGATCTGGCCGCCAGGTCCGGGTAAGAGGGCTTTTACGGAACTGGCGACCTACCCGAGTAAGAGGGCTTTTGCGGATCTGGCGACCTACCCGGCCGGGTAAGAGGGCTTTTGCAGATCCGGCGAGTTACCCAGGTAAGGGGGCTTTTGCAGAACCGGCGAGTTACCCAGGTAAGGGGGCTTTAGTGAATCTGGCGACCTACCCGGGTATGAGGGCTTTTTTTTAATTTTTTTTTTAATTTTATTTTTATTAGAAGTACGGTAAATTACAATACTAAACAACACATATATCTGAATACATTTTTTGTACCGCTTCATTTTTTTTTGAGCTTTAAGAAAAAGATAGAAGTAAAGAAAGTAAAGAAAGTGCGCAAGAGTCGTGAAGTGCAAGAGTGTTGGGAAAAGAAAGCCCCTTAGAAAAGAAGTTAGAGAAGGAAGTAAAGTGAGAAAGTAGACCCTAGAAAAGAAAGAAAAAGAAAATAGGAACAATCGCTCTATTATTAACATTAAACTCCGCAGAAAGGGGACTACCAACCAAGTCTGTTTTTGTTGTTTTACCTCCCGTTACCAGGTCCTGATACCATTTATTTATTTATTTATTTATTTATTTATTTAAATTACTATTGCACCTCATACTTGTAATAGGTCCAGAAACATAGACCACGTCTTTTGGAATTGGTCTGCTTTACCTGCTAAGAGGAATCTCATCTCTTCCAGATGTAATGTTTCAAACATATTTGATCTCCACATTTTTATTGTTGGTGTGGGCGCATTTTTCCAGAATTTAAGTATAAGCTTTTTTCCCATTATTAGCCCGTAATTAAATAAATTCTTCTGAAACACGTTTAGTTCAGGGTTACCTTCCGATATTCCAAAGATAATCCATTCTGGTTTTGGTGCCAGTTTTATTTTGATTAATTTTGAAAAAATATCAAATATTTCATACCAGAATTTTTGGATTTTTGTACAAAAAAACAAAAGAGTGCGCTATGGTAGCTTCTTGACACAGGCATTTATCACAGATTGGTGAAACATTAGGGAAAATTTTATTTAATTTAGTTTTTGAATAATATAATCTATGTAATGTTTTGAATTGGATGAGCGTATGTCGTACGTTGATCGAACATTTATGCACCTGTAGTAAATGATTATCCCAGCTCTCTTTTGAAATTTTTATAGCTAATTCTTGTTCCCAATCTCTTCTAATTCCATCTGTTGTGGGTATTTCTATGTTTAAAATGATATTATATAGGTATGATATTAGATTAGCTGATTCCGCCTTTATCTTCATTGCTTCATCCAGTAAGTCTGTAGGCATATTATGATAGTCTTCTGTGTGTTTTTTCAGATAATCACGAATTTGAAGATATTTAAAATATTGGTTATTTTTCAAATTATATTTCAGTTGTAGTTGTTGAAATGATAGTAATTTTCCCAATTCATACAGATCTTCGAGCGTTTTGATTCCCATTCTTTCCCATTGTATAAATGATTTGTCTATGATTGATGGTTTAAACGATGGATTATTGACTATTGGTATTAAAATAGATAGGTTTCTTAATTTTAGATTCTGTTTTATTTGTTTCCATGTTCTAATTGTGCTATGTATAATTGGATTTGTATTATAATATTTGTTATTCAGATATATTGGTGAGAGGAGAGTCGCTCCTATATTACTCGGGGAGCAGTCCCCTTTTTCCATTACCATCCAGTCCGTCTGCTCTGCAGAATTGTCCAGCAGGTGAATCATATTTTTAATATTTACTGCCCAATTATAATACATAAAATTAGGGAGCGCTAGACCCCCCAGCTCTTTTCGTTTATTGAGGTGTGCTCTTTGTATTCTATGGGGATTTATAATCCCATATAAAATTTGTAATGTCGGAGTCCAATTTTTTGAAAAACTTTTTGGGAGATATATAGGTATTGATTGAAATAGGTATAGAATTTGTGGTAAAAAGATTTTTATAGCGTTTATTCTGCCTCTTAAGGACATCGGAAGTGTTTTCCAGAATTTAATCAAATGATTTAGTTTCTTAAGTAAGGGATTATAATTGGCTTTAAACATATCCTGGTAATTTCTAGTAATTTCAATTCCCAAATATTTGAATTTTTCTGTGGCTATTTTAACGGGGTATTTCCAGAGGTGTGTTGAGTCTTTTGGTTTTATCGACATAATTTCACTTTTGTTCCAGTTTATTCTATATCCTGAGAAGGATCCAAAGTACAAGAACTAGCTGAGTATAATGAGAGCCTTTGCTGGGTATGTTGGCATGAGCGAAGTTTGCCAGGAGAAATGTACTGGAAAATTGAGGTGGGATCTTCATGAGGACTGACTAGTTCATACAATTTATTTTATGTTGGTAATATTAAACATATGATATGCCTTTTTGCATTTCCCATTGTATTTCAGTTTGGAGGCTGAATGATTTGAGAAACCTGCGAGATTAATTAAAATGCTTTCAGAATGCACTGCAAATGAAATTGCACTGCCTACTCATCTTTCACACTGATTCTGGTTGCTTGGATGGTCATATGGAGGGGTATAAATGCAGATGGATTCAACAGTGGCTGAATGGGAGATGCCAGAGAGTAATGGTGGATGGTTGTTTGTCAGGTTGGAGGCCGGTGACTAGTGGAGTGCCACAGGGATCTGTGTTGGGTCCACTGTTTTTTGTCATGTACATCAATGATCTGGATGATGGTGTGGTAAATTGGATTAGTAAGGTATGCAGATGATACTAAGATAGGTGGTGTTGTGGATAATGAAGTAGATTTTCAAAGTCTACAGAGAGATTTATGCTAGTTGGAAGAGTGGGCTGAAAGATGGCAGATGGAGTTTAATGCTGATAAGTGTGAGGTGCTACATCTTGGCAGGACATGCAGTTGAACAGAGGGATCTGGGAATAACTGTGCACAGTTCCTGAAAGTGGAATCTCATGTAGATAGGGTGGTAAAGAAAGCTTTTGGTGTGCTGGCCTTTATAAATCAGAGCATAGATTATAGAAGTTGGGATGTAATGTTAAAATTGTACAAGGCATTGATGAGGCCAATTTTGGAGTATGGTGTACAATTTTGGTCGCCTAATTATAGGAAGGATGTCAACAAAATAGAGAGAGTACAGAGGAGATTTACTAGAATGTTGCCTGGGTTTCAACAACTAAGTTACAGAGAAAGGTTGAACAAGTTAGGTCTTTATTCTCTGGAGTGCAGAAGGTTAAGGGGGGACTTTATAGAGGTCTTTAAAATGTTGAGAGGGATAGACAGAGTTGACGTGGACAAGCTTTTCTCATTGAGAATAGGGAAGATTCAAACAAGGGGACATGATTTGAGAATTAAGGGACATAAGTTTAGGGGTAACATGAGGGGGAACCTCTTTACTCAGAGAGTGGTAGCGGTGTGGAATGAGCTTCCAGTGGAAGTGGTGGAGCAGGTTCGATTTTATCATTTAAAATGAACTGGATAGGTATATGGATGGGAAGGGAATGGAGGGTTATGGTCTGAGTGCAGGTAGATGGGACTAGGGGGAAATAATTGTTCAGCACGGACTTGTAGGGCCGAGATGGCCTGTTTCCGTGCTGTAAAGTGTTTTATGGTAATATACTGATTCTCGAGACAGCTCATAGTCATCAACAACACCACTAAGGAATTAAAATACCGAATACTAACTACAAATCAAAGCTACAAATAGATTAGGTACATTGGATCAATAGAAGTCTGATTGGCTTCTTACAAACGTCAGCATAATTAGCAGGTCAAGATTCTGTACTAATCTTTGCATTGAATCCTGTGACTATTGATGTATCTCAGGTATCAGTGCTGGCATTGCTCTTTGTGGTTTATATCAACAATTTGGATGAAAATGTAGAGGCATTATCAGTAAGTTTGCAGATGACACTAAAGTGGGTGGTATCGTAGATAGTGAAAATGGCTATAAAAAATGACAACAGGATCTTAATCAGCAGGTCTCGAATTGAAACGTCACCCATTTCTTCTCCCCAGAGATGCAGCCTATCCCGCTGAGTTACCCCAGCATTGTGTGTCTATCCATAGTTATCAAGTTTGCTATTAGAGCTCCTTATTGAAGCATTGACTGCAACATTCATTGGCCAGCCTCTATTATCCACAAACAGCATGTCTATCAGTCATGAACAAAGAGCTTGCAGTGTATATTGCTAAATCCACCAGCAAATTGGCAAACTTTCCACATCTGCTACTGAGTTTGACTTCATGTAACACCCTGTTTCTTAACAGGCAAGACACTGGCATGTGAAATAAGTGAAATAAATATCTCAACAAAACTAAAACAGTTGTTGGTATAATTAGATATGTTGAAACATGAATAAAAACATTACTCTTATTGTCTGTGTGGAAGATCATTTTGAATCCTTTCTGTTTCACTAATTTGGCAGGGAATCTTGAATGGCAATGAGATGATCAGCACAAATATTTCAAAAACACACGTTGAGCGCAAACTGAATGTGAATATCAATGGAAATGTGTATTATGCAAATAATGACACGATTCTGTGTGTACATCTGATGCTGGGTGAGTGCTATGCCCACTTGGATAGTGGGAGTGTCTAGTTTCACACCTCGTAAGGCACTTGTCAGGCCACATTTGGAGTACTGTGAGCAAATTTGTATCCCATATCTGAGAAAGGATGTGCTGGCTCTGGAGCGTGTCCAGAAGAGGTTTTCAAGAATGATTCCAGGAATGAGTGGGTTAGCATACGATGTGCGCTTAACAGCACTGGGCCTCAACTCACTGGAGTTTAGAAGCTTGAGGGGCACCTAATTGAATAATGAAAGACATAGATAGAGTGGATGTGGAAAGGATGTTTCCACTGGTGGGAGGGTCTAGGACCAGAGGTCAAAGCCTCAGAATTAAAGGGTGCTCATTTAGAAAGGAGGTGAGGAGGAACTTCTTTAGTCAAAGGGTAGTTAATCTGTGGAACTCATTGCCACAGAGGGCTGTGATGGCCAAATCAGTGGATATTTTTTAAGGTAGAGAGACAAATTCTTGATTAGAATGGGTGTCAAAGGTTATGGGGAGAAGGCAGGAAAATGGTATTAGGAGGTGTCAGCCATGATTGAATGGCGGAGTAGACTAGATGGGATACTCGATAAGAGTAGACTCCTATAATGTGGCCTTGTGTCAGAAATGATCACTTGTATGCGTGACTGATAAAATAATGTTTGGGGGAACTGAGAATGCTGTGCAAATTAATCCCCAGGCTGTAGTGCCCTCCGCAATCCGTCATAACACATTCTATTTGAATAAGATGGAATAGTATAAGAAACATGGAAACATAGAAATTAGGTGCAGGAGTAGGCCATTCAGCCCTTTGAGCCTGCACCGCCATTCAATATGATCATGGCTGATCATCCAACTCAGTATCCCGTACCTGCCTTCTCTCCATACCCTCTGATCCCCTTAGCCACAAGGGCCACATCTAACTCCCTCTTAAATATAGCCAATGAACTGGCCTCAACTACCCTCTGTGGCAGAGAGTTCCAGAGATTCACCACTCTCTGTGTGAAAAAAAGTTCTCCTCATCTCGGTTTTTTAAAAGATTTCCCCCTTATCCTTAAGCTGTGACCCCTTGTCCTGGACTTCCCCAACATCGGGAACAATCTTCCTGCATCTAGCCTGTCCAACCCCTTAAGAATTTTGTAAGTTTCTATAAGATCCCCTCTCAATCTCCTAAATTCTAGAGAGTATAAACAAGTCTATCCAGTCTTTCTTCATAAGACAGTCCTGACATCCATGAATCAGTCTGGTGAACCTTCTCTGCACTCCCTCTATGACAATAATGTCCTTCCTCAGATTTGGAGACCAAAACTGCACGCAATACTCCAGGTGTGGTCTCACCAAGACCCTGTACAACTGCAGTAGAACCTCCTGCTCCTATACTCAATCCTCTTACTATGAAAGCCAACATACCATTCGCTTTCTTTACTGCCTGCTGCACCTGCATGCCTACCTTCAATGACTGGTGTACCATGACACCCAGGTCTCGCTGCATCTCCCCCTTTCCCAATCGGCCACCATTTAGATAATAGTCTGCAAGAAGGAACTATACTATTGATTGCATTGATAAAATCATTTTCAATGTGGTATTGATGGGGAAAAAATGGTTAGTTTCTCCAAAGGTGCTGACCTTTCAGCCAATGAATGTTTTGCCCATGCTAGGATGTTAGATTGTGGATGAGGCCAAAACTTTTGTGTGCTACTGAATGAGACTTCTGCACACAAGGCCTTTCCTTCATAATTATATCTAATATCCAAGGCTGGGAGACGGAATGGTGAGTGTGAGGGGGGGTTTGGGGAGAATTGTGGGCCAGTCAATGTCCAGGTGTATGGGAGAGAGCACATTGACTGGTTGCATTATGGCCCGGTTGGGCAATTTGAACGGCCAGGAACGGAGGTGAACGTTGCCCGGTCCATCATGGTTACTGACTCCCCACCATCGAAGGGATCTATAGGAGGCTCTTTATCATAAAGGCAGCCGGCATCATCAAGGAGCCACACCACACCGAGCCATGCTCTCATTTCATTCCTGTCATCGGGAAGAAGGGGACAGGAGTCTGAAAAATGTAACATCCATGTTTAGGAGCAGCTGCTTTCCAACAACCATCAGAACACTGGACATTGCAAACTGCAACTGAACTCCAAACTGTGAACTGCTTAAGTTGCACGGGGGACTTTGGGCTTGGTTTTCTTTTTGCACTATATTGTCTTTTTTATTTCTTGAACTTATTTTTGTTTGTTTATGATGTTATCTATTGAGCGCTGGTGATTACAAAGCTGTCGTGCCGCTGCTACAACTAAGAATTTATTTGTTCCGATCTGGGAAATATGACAATGAAACACAATTGACCCTACATTCAATGCGTTGAGAATTCTGGGCAAGGATTGATTGCCAAAGGTCAGTGCAGGTGGGTGGATTGGAGAACAGTGGTGGATGGAGAGGAAGATATAGGGAGCATAAAACAGCAGGTGGGAGCATGGACCAATAAATGGAAGGTGAGTGGAGAGACACACAGACTGTGTTAAAATAAGGTATCCATGCAAACATTTATCATTGCACTCATAGAAAAAGTCAATAGGTTTACAACTAACCATCCAAAGGATTCCATATGGGAATTGATTCATAGAGTCACATAGCATGTGAATAGGCCCTTTGGCCAACGCCTATGCCGAGCAAGATGCCCCATCTTCACACTCCAGCACTTCAAGATCCCTCTGCTCTACAATACCTCCCAGGAGCTTGCCATTCGTTTGGGAATAGCTCCATCCAAGACCACAAGAAATTGTAGAGAATTTTTGACAACGCCCAGACCATAACACAAACCAACCTCCCTTCCATTGACTCCATTTACACCTCACGCTACCTCGGCAAGGCCACCCAGCACAATCAAGGACAAGTCGCACTATGGCCAATCCCTCTTCTCCCCTCCCATCAGGCAAAAATGTATAGAAGTGTGAAAACGCACACCTACAGATTCATGGACCGTTTCTTCCCAGCTGTTATCAGGCAACTGAACCAATCTTGTTATCAGGCAACTGAACCCACAATACCTCAACTCTGATCAAGAAGGCTCATCAGCGTCTCTTCGTCCTGAGGAGACTGAAGAAGGTCCATCTGTCTCCTCAGATCCTGGTGAACTTCTACCGTTGCTTGCACATCGAGAGCATCCTTACCAACTGCATCACAGTATGGTATGGCAACTGCTCTGTCTCCGACCGGAAGGCAATGCAGAGGGTGGTGAAAATTGCCCAACGCATCACCGGTTCCTCGCTCCCCTCCATTGAGTCTGTCCAAAGCAAGCGCTGTCTGCGGAGGGCGCTCAGCATCGCCAAGGACTGCTCTCACCCCAACCATGGACTGTTTACCCTCCTACCATCCGGGAGGCGCTACAGGTCTCTCCGTTGCCGAACCAGCAGGTCGAGGAACCGCTTCTTTCCGGCGGCTGTCACTCTACTCAACAATGTACCTCGGTGACAGCCAATCACCACCCCCCCCCCCCCCCCGGACACTTATTATTATTTATTCAAATCATGTGCTATGTCGCTCTTCCAGGGAGATGCTAAATGCATTTCGTTGCCTCTGTACTGTACACTGACAATGACAATTAAAATTGAATCTGAATCTGAATCTACCAACAACTGGAGAGCACTCCTGAGCCACTATCTACCTCATCGGAATATCTTTGATTGGACTTTACTGGACTTTATCTTGCATTAAACGTTATTCCCTTTATCATACATCTGTGCACAGTGGATGGCTTGATTGTAATCATGTATTGTCTTTCCTCTGACTGGTTAGCATGCAATCAAAAGCTTTGCACTGTACCTCAGTCCACATGACAATAAACTAAAACTCAAATACATTCACATTGTCCGGCCTGCCCTACTTTGACTTTGTAAGATGCAACACCTCACAATTATCTGCATTAAGCCTGTGTCCTCTGATTCTATTACCCACTCCTCTCCCCACTTGCCCAACTGATTAAGATCAAAAATACTATTCCTTTTCTCCAGAGTTGCTGTCTGACCTGTTGAGTTACTCCAGCTGTTCGTGTCTACCTGATAGTAAATGCAGCAATCCTGCTGCACCCCCAGCCCATTCTACTGCTACACTTTTTGATTGCAGCAGAATGTTTTTAACACCATTTCATAGGATTATTATATCATTATTTCAATATTGTTTTTGAATAGGAAATTATCCAGCGAATAAGTAATTAAACTATTACAGAACATTCTGGCTGATCTTTCAGTTTGAAATATCCAATTTTATAATCTGGGTGATACAAATGAACCGAAACTCAAGTGTGGAATTCTGCAAGTGCAGTGCTTTGATAATGGCAACCTTAGTGTGTTAAACCAAAACCCAGGTGTCCTATTCATCCTAGGAAGACACAAAATGCTGGAGTGACTCAGCGGGACAGGCAGCATCTCTGGAGAGAAGGAATGGGTGACGTTTTGGGTCGAGGACCCTTCTTCAGACTGATGTCAGGGGAGTGGGGAGGGACAGAGCCAGAATGTAGTCAGAGACAGTAAGACTGGTGGGAGAACTGGTAAGGGGGAAGGGGTGGAGAGAGGGGAAGATGTAGACAGAGGGGATAAGACCTTCTCACTTATCCTTGGACATGATGTCTTTGTTCTTCTTAACACCAACAAACACCATTGTGTCAGAGTTCCCATTTGCCTTTTCCCCTCCATGCTTATCTCCTTGTTCACAAGGTAAAATAACAATTAACAACTTGGATCAAGTCATCTCCTTTAAAATCCCTGGGATTTACTGATATTGTTTGAAATTATAACTCATACTTTAATTAAGTATCAAGTTCTATCAGTCCAGGCTACACTTCTGGAATTGTGGCTTATACAATTTACAGGTCTATGTAACTACAATTCATACAATTAATAATTGTATACATAGGCCAGCATATATTCCTTCACAATCATAAAAACATGAAATTAGATGATGAGGGCCAGTGATTATGGTAAGCATGTTTCTAAAACCTTCTTCATTACCCTATACCCATGAACTATCCCATACACTGATGCCTCATTTTTAAATAGATAGCGGTTCACTCTCGACCTAAGTCAATTATTTCTGTCCTGATATTCCTTACCTTTAGGCTAGTTTTATTTCCTTTTCATTTTATTCTATAACTGCTGCCCGGTCATATCAACAATCATTTCCCCCTTCTTGGTTATTTGGATATTTCCCTTCTATTGTATTCATCTCTCTTATGACTATTATTGTTTTTGGGTTTTGTTTTGTGATTATGTACCTATTTATATATATATATACATACACACACAAAAAACACACACACATATATATATATATATATAATCTATATGTATGCATATGAATACATATATTCATATAGTGTAGTATATCTATATTACTAAAAGTCTGTCTTGACCAGTTTTGGCCGTCTGTGCTGCGATTCCCAAGAGAACGCTGCCCACTTACGGCCGTCATTTTTGGCCACCTCGCTCAGAGCCCCCCTCCGCCGTATATGTGCCGAGGATTTTTCCCGTCGATGAAAAATGACAGCGATATTAAGGTTTTTACAAAATTCCCCATTCTCTCTGCTGCCCCTGCTGGCGGCAGGGGGGAGGGACTATAAAACCAGGAAGTGCCTCAATCAGTGTCTGCAAGCTGGAGGAAGGCAGAGGGTCACGTTTCTCTGAGCTGTGCATAACACTGAACACATGTTTACTCAAATGTAAGTGTCCTTAGTGGTTCTAAAACACTTGCAGAATGTGTCTATTGGTTCTACAATGCTCGCAGAAGTGTCTTTTATGGTTCTAAAATGTTTTTTAGATTCTCCCCCCCCACCTCTCCTCTCCCCCTCTCCTCTCCTCTCCACCTCTCCACCACCCCCCCCTCTCCTCACACTCCCTCTCCTCTCCCACCTCCCCCCCTCTCCTCACACTCCCTTTCCACCCCACCCTCTCCTCCACTCTGTCTTTCTGCCCATCTTTTTCTCACTCTTTCTTTCTCTTTCACTTTTTCTTTCTTTCCCTCATCATTTTTTTCTCACCCTCTACCTTCTGTCTCTCCCTCCCTTCTCTCTCTCCACCTTCTCTCCCCCTCTCTCTCTCACTTCTCTCTCTCGCCCACCCCATCCCTCCTCCACCGCTCTCTCTCCCCCCGTTAATCCTGTACAAAACCCCGCCCCCGTCGCCACTGATCAAAGAACGTTTGCCTCTTTTAGTAGAAAGTTGTTTAATTATAAAAGGCAAGTTTTGTGAAACGTGCAACACACGTGGCAAGAAATGGCTGGAAAAGTAACCGGGGTCGTTTCCTCCTCCATTCCCCAGATGGGAGAGAGAGAGAGAGGGGGGAGACTAGTGGGAGAGAGGGGTTAGTTGGGTTGGGTTTGGAGGAGAGAGGGGGGAGATAAAGGGAGGGGAAGTTGTTGAGGGGAGAGATGGGGATACTTTCACAAGCTCGGGGAGAGTTTGGGAAACGTTACCGAGTGAGGGGAGACTCGCTCGGCCCTCCCGCTCTCCCCCCGGCCCTCCCTGCTCCTACGGAGGGGAGAGTTGGAGGCGGGAAGCCTCTACGTCGAGGGTGGAAAGGTGGGGGTCAAGGGAGAGGCGCGCGGAGGGAGAGTCCCAGCTCACTCCTCAAACGCCAGAGACGCCGGCTCACTCTCCCCGTGTCCGACACGTATTGGCGGCGATGGCAGCGGTCCACGGAGAGACGGGACTTCAACAGAGACACCTGTGGGAGACAGAGAGGGGAGAGAGATGGAGGGGGGAGGAGAGGGGAGAGAGGAAGGGGGGAGTGAGGGAAGGAGGAGGGGTGGGGGAGAGTCAGTGAGAGTAGGGAAGTGTGGAATAATGAGAAAGATAGTTTAGTGTAGTTTTAGTGCAGTTTTGTTTAGTGGTGAGAGAGAGTGAGAGAGAGAGGAGAGAGAGGGGGGATTTAGTGATAGGGAGAGAGAGAGGCAGATGGAGAGAGGGGGAGAGAGAGAGAGAGACGCGGAGAGAGAGGAGGGAGAGGAGGGAGGAAGAGAGTGAGGGAGAGAGCGAGAGACGAGAGGGAGAGAGGGGGGACAGTGAGGGTCGAGAGTGACAAGGGAAGTGTGGATTAATGATAAAGCACCGCATACCTCTCTTCCCCCCCTCCTTCTCCCTTCCCCCTGCTCTCGCCCTTTCTCCCCCCTCTCTCCCCTCTCTATCTCCCCCCCTCTCTCTCTCCCTCCTCTCCCCCCCCCGCTTCTTCTCCCCTCCTCTCTCCCTCTCTCTAGGCCCCCCTCTATACCACCTCTACCTCTCTCTCCCCCCATTAGTCCTGTACAAAACCCGTCCCCCTTCTCCCC